>JAQIXT010002685.1:0-10094 GCA_034700445.1 Stenotaenia linearis | reverse complement strand
CCACAATGCACCATACCTCTCTCTTAAGTTACGTTACGATCAAGTGTGAACGTAAGTGTGAACCTAGCATAAGACGTTGTGAGCATATTTATAGGCCTCGAATGTGAGACCATGACATCTACAGTTGTCGCAAGGAATGTTTTTGGGCGGAGTTAATTCTCCCTCCAAGAATTCTTGACCATTGCTAAAACAAGGTTGCATAAGATTAACCTCTTAACCTTTTGATGTGAAAGGATTTTTTGTAAATCAGGATTAAGAAGGGTGATTCATGTGACCTTGTTAACAATAGTGAAGAATTTGGGGCAGAGGGAATCATCTTCACTTGAAAACCGAGGAACAATAAACAGGAAGACTAATTAAGGCTGGTTAGTAAAAATTTTGACTTGTGTAAATATTTTAATTTGTGTGAATACGTTTTCTGTATTGTGGCAGATCGTGTGTGGCCGTAGTAGCTGCTCGTGACCAAAAGCAGTATCAATCCATCTTCCATCCACTTCTCTTAACACTTACTCTCATTCTCAATTTATTACTTGTAGAATTTAGCAATAAATACGAAGCAATTGTATCACACAGTTATGCTTTAATACTTCGGCTTCATTTGAGTGAATCGAGATGTAATCAGCTGTGACGGTCGACGCTGTGAATTGAACCAGTGTCGATTCTACACTCATTTCTGATAATCCATTGTGTTAAACGCAAATCCGAGACCGCATTCCACAACCTTTGTTCCTCCGGTCGAATTAAAAGCAAAGTTTCGATACCTTTTAATACATCTTTGTTTGTGTCACTTGCAAACACGTGTCTGAGTGTGTTTTCTAATGGAAAACCAATCTCTCCTTTGACACGGGACTTTTATGAGACGAAGAAGAAATAATTGCAATTTGTTTGCATTCACTCCTGACTTTTACTTGTAGTTTGAAGTGGTAGCAGCGCACACTTTGTCACTGCCGGGGTGTGATGTTGTCACCTTAAAGGCTTCGATAGTTGAATAGACCCTGTTCTTTAGTTGGCGGCTCGCTACAAGTAATGAACGGTGTGCGGTCTGACTGAGCAATCAGCTTGGTGCATTCTTTGAGGTTCTTTTACTTTGGCAAGTCAGCACTTTCACTATAAGTTTGAGAGTCGACACACACTCTGATTGTAATTAGGCCAATTAGGCAACTGCTAAAACGTAATTCCAAAGAGTGCCCTAATTTTTGCAGAAGAGTAAAAGACGGAGGAGTGTGGCAGGGAAGCGAAGGCTTGTTTATTTGATTTGGGTAATTTTGTGATGTGGGTGGTGGAATTTTATAAAATTGTTTGATAATCCAATTAGAAAATTCAAGTCCGAGTCTTGGTTTGTGCTCGAATGAGTTCTGTCTTGGCTAACCGCATTAACCGATGTTATGAACCTGCGAAGACCGTTATTCGTTGTCACGCACTGCTGACAATTCTCCTTTTAATGTTTCTAATTCTTGGCAATGTTGGAAGTAATATTTGGGGAAAGTCTGTAATTACAGTGGAAAGACCAAGTTGTGCAAAAGTGTCAATTTAATTGACTTTTTGGAGGGCATTGCAGTTGGGAATTGAAAATTTATTGCTGCAACTGGTGGCAATTGATTCTTTTCTCTGTTTTTACCTGATTTCTTGGCACAAGTTCTCTTTTGAGTGTTTGCAGGTGATTTAGTTGGTGTTTAATGAAGTAACTTAACAAGTGTTTGCCTCTTATCACAACTGGAGACTTCCACACTGTTTTTGTGCTGGGAGTCAAAGGGGTCAGATAATGTGGCTGTGTTTCTTGTTAGGGGAAGTTTGTAACTAAATATTTAACATGTAAATTAAAAGAGATGTAATTTTCTTAGTTGTTTGTTGTTAATGAGCAATGAAGCATTTGCCAGATGAATTACTTAAATTGTGTGATGAGAAAAGCGGGTTCGTGAAGTCGGTTAAATGGCTAAATCGATTTAGAACCACAAACTTCACCTCTTCCCACACAATTTATTGCATGGAACTCTTTGAATGGACCTTTTAATAATTTTGATTGGATTTACTTCAACGGAGTGAGTTGAGTTTTAATCTCCGAAAACTTGAGTTACTGGTTTCTAAGACCGGGTGTGGAGAAATATGTGGCTAAAGTAAAGCGTCTTAAAGATAAATTTCTTGTTTCCCCTGGCTTGGGAGTTGCAACCGCAAAAGGCACGTCGGATATTTTAATTCTCCAGTTTTCTGCAAGTAATTGTCTTCTGGAAACGCATAAAATCCTTCGCGAATGTCTACACGAATACAAATATTTATACGAGTCAAAAATCTTTACACAAGTCAAACCCTCCGAATGAAGTCAAAGACGACCAACGAGATCTATTTTAATAATAAATGCAACGCTCGGACAGGTGATTCTCGGACATGTCGCATCGACGTTTGCGTCGTCTTCGAGATGTCTAAGATTGCCAAAGTAGGATTCGTGCTTTATTTAGTTGTATAAAATCAAAAGATTTACTGCACCCTAAGCACTTTCACCTGGTGTTAGCAAATGTCCGAGAATTAGCTGGATTCGATGAAGATAAAGGAACTTTTAAAACGCCATCTCTCGCGAGAAGACTTGGAATTCGGTCGTAAAGAGAGTTTATATACATTCTCTTTAATAATTGTAATTTTCTTTAACGTTCCTATTCAAAATAAGGATCTAAGTATGTGTTTGGTGCACGCGCATAAAGTAGAGCTTCGCCATTGTTTACCTTAGTGTATCAAGATAATGGTACTTTGATTTTATGCGGAGTGGAAGTAATAAACGTGTGTAAATTTACCTTCTTAACCACACATGGCGTTAAAGAGGAGAATTGCATATAAACTGAGCTCCATAGGTTCAAACCTCTTGATATCTTTTATTATATGTACAAACCCGGCGAAATCCAATAGAGACTCCATTCACCGGTTAACAATTCAACGTCGAAATTAACCACTTGTAGAACCAGAGGATGAAAGATGCTTCCTAATTGAAGGTGTTGGCCATTTAACAAGCAGTGCTGACAACATTTAGATTTCTGACTCTATTTGGGATGTCTGCCATAAAAAATACATAAAATGAGGACAAAAGGATTAAAGCTCAAACAGATTATGAAGGAATGTAATTGAATGCAGACAAAATATTGTTGCATTTTAAACTCCATTCTGTTCTCCTCTGCTCTTGCACCAATTAAGTGAAGCACCAGCAAAAGAATATGCATTATAAGTTGTGTTAGCTTTAATGTCTAACATAATGGCATCATTGTGTGAGATAAAGTGCCTTTGCAGAGCAAAGCTCTCTTCTAATCTGAATTGGGCACCTGACTGAGTTTATGGAGGGTCTAACACTATTTTCTCTATTTTTTCTTATTTTCTTCTATTTTTGGCAAAAACCACAACACCTGACTTGGTAAAGCCTACAATTTACAGTAAAATTGCAGCTTCTGATACTTTTCAGCCATTTCAAGTGTTATTGCTGTTTGTAATGATAGGAAATTATAAGAGTAAATATGAAACAGGAGTTTATGATCCACATCCATAAAAATAAAACATAAAAACCTCTGAATGACTTTTATCTGAGTTTGGTTTGCATAAGGCAACCTTTTGTCACAAAGCATTTGTCATTATGAATGAGCACAAGTACCAAACTGATATGGAACTTATTTCCAGAGAGAAAAAATGAGCAAATGGAATGGATTTGAGTATTTTTCTCTTTTATTCCTCATAATCTTCCCCATTCCACATGATTAACATTTATTATCCCCATCTCTCCATACCTCAGTCTGCAAATGACATTTGGGGTAAAAAATAAATGATTTCTTCTTCTCTTACTCTAATGATTCACTTTATATTTATAGTATTTGAAGGTTTAAAATTTATAGAAAATTGTGATTTAAATTTTTTTTTTCTTTCAGTGACTCAATTGAGTTGATAAAAATGAAAAACACACTCTACAGATCATTCATTCTTCAAAGATTCTCCAAAGCAGCAGAGAATGAGATACTTTTATCAAGTAGTGATGGATTGAACAAAGTTTTCTGCTTTCAAAACAAGAAGGGAGACAAAGAAAAGCTTTTCTTTTTCAATGTTCTATAGAAAGCAGATATATTCCTTCCTTTTTCCCTTTCTCTTTATGCCAACACATGCTTTTACAATTTTTTTCCTCTTTTCTTGTTGAAATTCAGAAGCTCATGTTAAAAATTCTAGTGTTACATCTTTTTTGGTCTCAAACTTCCTTTTTCTCCATTTCAAAAGTCTTAAACTGCACAAAAGGTTTAATAGAGAGATTTAGCGAACAAAACTTGTAACGTGTAACTTATAAAATTCCATGTTAATTACGCGTCTAAAATCCACGCTTTAAATAGCTTTTGTAAATTTTGTAAATTTTGTAAATTAAATTTTTACAATAAATTTAATTACGTAAGTTTTTGTAAATCTTTTTTTTTAAAGTGAAGTTACGCGTTAAAGTTTTGTTTCGGTAAAGCTCAGATATATTGAAAAGTCTTTGGTAATAAGAGATTGAATGATTGGGATGAGTTTTTTTTTCTTTTGGGAATGTGTGACTGAGTCCTAGGGTTTCTTGTGTGAGATTACTTGAACAGCCTTAAGCTGGAACCTCAAAAACAGACTGAGAAAACCAATATTTGGAGGATTGTAACTGCAGGCTGACAGTCAAGAACCAATACATCTCATTCTGCCCAGCAACCTGAGAGTGTAGCATTGAATTTCAAATATTATCATCGTATAATTGCACACAAAGAAGTGTAAATAGTGATGCACTGCGGGCTATGGTTTATAACATGGATTTTGAAATTTATTTAATGGATTTAAATGGAGTTTGGGAGTTTGGGGGGGTTTGATTAGAAATGAGGGGTTGGGATGGCCATATATTCAATTTAGAAAAGTTTTTATATATATTTAGGGTTATAAATCTGTTTAGAGATTGATTTTAAGTGGTGTTGTTACATAGTTAAGGCTGAAAAGGTAAAATTGTGTTTTTTGATTTTCCAAAAATGAGCGGCTTTTATACTTTTTCCATCAAATATTAAAATAACTCGAAATGAGGTTTTCGGACATCCATACTTTCAATTTAGAAAAATTTCTACAAATATTGAGGAATATAAATCAATTTAGAGATTGATTTTATTTCTTGTTGTTCCCAAGTTATGGCCGAAAAGATAAAACGATGTTTTTTTGATGTTTCTAAAAGTAAGCGGCTTTATCTACCAAACATTAAAATAACTCGAAATGAAATTTTCGGACATCCATACATCCAATTTAGAAAATTTTCCAGACATATTGAGCATTCTAAATCCGTTTAGAGATTGATTTTATCAATTGCCTTTCCAAAGTTGTCGTTAAGTGGCTTTACAAAATATTGAAATATCCACACAATTTATTAAAAATATATTTCAATAACATTAATTTATATTTTAAATTGTTTTATTAATTTATCTCAAATCGATACGCAAAATTTATGCCTTTACTCCTGTTTTGTGTGACCTTTGCCGCTTTATGCTTGATTAGCATTAAATGTGGAGGACAAATGAGATTCGTTCTCACCTTAACTCGCAACACCAACCTCATTTAATGGCAAATGAAGACTGATGTTGATATACTCCATTTTCAAGCTCGAGTTAAATAAAAGGTCGTCTATTTATTACACAGATTTATGGCTTAAATTAAAATACTCTAACGAATGGATTTGTAAGGCCACGAGTTAAAACCTATGAATATCTTAGCGAATAAAAATGGCCATTTGTCTCAATGATTAAAAGTCGATTTTAAATGGAAAAATAAATTTTTTTAAATTTTTAAGAAAGAATGAAACATACAATTAATTTAGTCGAGTGCAATTCTTTTTAATTATCACGATTGCAGGGGATATTGGAGAACATAAATTTCTAGTCGATTTACTTTTAAAACGCTTGATGCGGGCATTTTGCCAAAAAAATACAATAAAACAAGAACAAGAAAGTTGAAAAAAATGCAGACGGCGAGAAAAATTACATTAAATTTACAAGTCTCTTGTTTTCGTGTTACGAAAGTGAAAGTTGAAACCTCAAGTCGAACGCTTTTTAAGTGGAAATTTGAGATGTTGATTATGAAATTAAGAAAGTTGGTTAAAAAGTTTGTGAATTGTTTTGTAGGATTAGTAGGATTAGAGAATTTAAGCTTATTTCCGTCCTGGAAAGTGAGTACGAGTTAAACTGAGCGACGAACTGTAGATGTCCAACCGTAAGTGTGTGCTGAAAGGCTTAGACGAGTTGAAGAAGTGTTTAAAGTAAAAAGCGTTGCGGTATAACATTATTATTGATATTATTTGTGGAGTTTCCATAACTAGACTGGAAGATTCGTGAATATTTGGATTTTATTACGGTTTATAAGACATATGAATCAATGAAGGTCGGGACGGATCTCAACAAGATTGAGAAACAACATTTGGAGCTTAAGGATTCTAATGTATCGAGAAAGTATCTGTACAGGAACACAACATTGGTTGTCTGCTATATTTAGCTAGACACACAAGGCCGGATATTCTCTACAGCGTCAATTATTTGTCAAAATTTAACGAGAATCCTTGGTACACATAAAAATTTGCATTATTTTTAAATTTGTTATTTTCTATACTCATTTTATCCGTGGAGTTTCCAAGATAGTTGTATACAATAACACCAATTCGGAGTTTTGGTAAATGTGTTTTCGACGCATCGTGAGTGGTTTTCGTGTTTCCAACCACGTACTGTGCGGATACTTTTCCGTAAGTATTTTATTATTAAGAAGTTTGAGGAGTACAATCCGCACTTTGACATTTTGTGTCAGAAATTTCAAATATTGATGTATTTTCGAGTCATTGTGGAAATCTCATATGTATGGAACCCCTTCGTGCGAGGTGTACACCTTGACTGATATTCTTTGACTTTATAAGGAGTCGGGGAAAGCGGCCACAATGGATAAAGGAGATTCAAGCTCTTCGCCTTGAATAATACATTGTACTCAATAGTGTTATAATGAACCTGGGAAACGACTCCATTTTCAAGGCTTCTTTGCTCTTTCACCCTCCTTTTCCTTCTGCTACCATTCCATTTTTACACTCATGCGCTGATGTACACTTGGAATTTTATGGCTCTTTGAAACTCTTTGAGAAAATTTGTAAAGCTGATGGATTGGTTTCGTTTTCTTTTTTTTTTTTCTTTTTTTTTTCTGTAAGTAATTTTGTTTTTAAAGTTATTTTGAGTTTTATTTGGAAAATGTGTTGTTAAGATGTTTTTTCCTCTTGTTAATTGTGTTTTTTCGAGTGAGCGAGAGAAATATTGAATTGAATTTCGTTGGCAGTGGTCCAAACAAATGCCATTTTGTTCCCACTTGGGATTTGCCTCTAATTGCCACCGGGCCCTGTTTAAGCCTAGTCGTCAGTTTCTTGTATTTATTCATTCGCAAATGCCGGTTGGCGACTTTACAATTGCTAAATTGTATTCTTTATTTTTATTTCGGTTTCAGATGGAAAGAAAAACGGATTTTCGAAACGCGGGGACGAGAGTAACGCGCAAAGCATGACGGTAAAGATGGCGACCAACACGGTTTAAAAAATTTAGATTGTAAGTCGTCGATTTATTTGTAAATAGAAATTCATAATGAAATTATTTTCTTTATTATTTAGATATAAAAAAAATTCTGATTTACAAATTTATAAATTTGAGTACCGCGCGAAGCATTATGGTAAAAATGGCGACCTCCACGAGTTTAGACACCGATAACCGACGTTATTTATCATTTTAAAACACCACACGTACGTTAAATCAATTTATCCAGCAAAACCCCACAAACTAAAACTTATTTCTTTCCTTTCCACAACAGAAACCAATTTATCTGCGCCGACAACGCTTAAAATTAACAAACTCGCGCTGATTTCCTCTCGCTTCGTCAACACAAACCCTTTATTGCTCAGAGTGAATGATTTGCCCGTGATTGCGAGGTAAGAAAGTAATGGTCGATGCTCTTTTCCCCCCACAGCTCGTGTCAATTTACAGACAAGGGATTTGGGAACGTGTGAATCTCACTCTGATTCCTGTTTCTGGCTTTGTGCAATTTTCCCGACGTTGTGGACTCGTCCCACATTTTACGGTCGCTAGGTATGGTAATTGGAGGTTGCATCTGTTGCCTGGGAAACGGAGACGGCCGTATGTTGTTGCCTATCCTCTTTTTTTTGCATCTCTCTGGAAATAGCATTGCTAGAATTGATGGTGGTCTTATAAATGGACCGTTGGTTTATGCGGTTTTGACTTGTTCTGGGGAGATAGGGTTGAGGTAAGATAGAGGTTCCTTAAAAAATAAGTTGTTTTTCATGTTTAGATTTTTTTCTTTTCAGAATCAAATTGGATTTGGTGAAATTTATGTCAAATTGAAAGTGGATTGGGAAAAAAATGTTTTTTTTGTGAGGTTTTTTTGTGTTTATTTGCATAAATTGATGGGGAATCAGTGAATTTGTTGATTTTGTGAGGGGAAATCAGTGTTGGATGTAATTAGGAGATGATTGTTGTTGATGGGCTGACAGGTTTGAACGATTCAATTAGTTTAAGCCTTTGGTTGGAAGAGGATTTTGGGTTTAGTGAGTGATACATTAGAAGGAGTAATGAAGAAGTTGAGTTGTGTGGTTTTATTTTATGTATTTTAAGCTGTGAAGTTGGGAATTTGAATTTGATGAAGTGGATGAAGTGATAAGATTCAACTTTGTTGTTGGGGAGCAGTGGATCAATGGAGAAATGGAAAATTCAAGATGATGGAAAAGGGAAAGGAGTGTAGTTGTGTGCAACATTTGCCAGATTCAATAGAAGGCAAGCTCTGAAAATAAGGGTGAAGGTAAAGCATGCAAGTAAATTGGTTGGTGAGGGGATTACTTTCTCGCTTGCGAAATCTAATTGTATATTCCCTTTCAACTCCGGCTTAGAGTTACACTTCTAATGTGCGCTCGCTTCACAAAATGAAAAGTTTCCTGTTTTAAAATAAGAATTTCTCTTTATTTATTTTTATAGAAGGAATGGAAAGTGTTTTTTGTGGTAGTGGACCGAGGAAAGTTGATGAAATTTAAGAAAATTTTGCAAAAATTCGAGAAAAAGTTACAAAATTCAAGAAAATTTTGCATAAATTCAAGAAAATTTTGCATAAATTCAAGAAAAATTTACAAAATTCAAGAAAATTTTGCATAAATTCAAGAAAAATTTACAAAATTCAAGAAAATTTTACATAAATTCAAGAAAAATTTACAAAATTCAAGAAAATTTTGCAAAAATTCAAGAGAAAACTATAAAAATTCAGTAACAACAACAGAATTGCAGATATTCCAAAGAAATTACATAATTCCTATGAGAATATCGCCAAGAATAGTAATCGACAAAGTGCGCTACATCCCCACCTTTTTTGCTCATTTCAATTACATTTTTTATCATCATCATCTTTAGAAAATATAACATTACTAGAAAACTTTATTCATGCGGAATGAATAAACATGGCCATTTAATATGTATGTAAACAACAGCACATTGGGATTACCACAAATGTTTATCTAAAATTTGTTTCCTGAGAAAACAGACTTAAGTTTAAATAATGCTGAGGGATTTAAAACGTCCAGGTTTTATGTAGGATGACCGGAGTAAAGGACTGGTGCGCCCTTCATAAATATTTAAACTAGAATAAAGTGGGCGGTAAATACTTAGTAATCCCCACAAAGTTGGATATTGGACTGCACAAACATATTAAAGATCACTTTGTCGATTCTGCAAGTGTTGTAAATTAATTTGAAACAAGAAAGAGGAGAAAAGGTGTATGGAGGGAAAACAACAACAACGCAGTGCCGGGGCAATGCCGGATGTGGAGCAGATAGTGGCTGAATTGTTGTTTACTTGTGGATTGTGGGAAAGGTGAAAACAAATTAAAAGGAGGAATTGAATGGGGTAACGTTAAAGATCATGTTTAGGGTTGTAGGAGGGAAGTAATTGATTGGGGTTTTCAATTATTGACTGCAGTTTATTGGTTCTTATGCTAGGTTCACACCTGATGTAACGTAACGTTAACTTAACAAATTAAGACTTAACTGTAACTTGAGTGTGTTCACA
>JAQIXT010002684.1:0-10097 GCA_034700445.1 Stenotaenia linearis | reverse complement strand
TATAACAGTTGTAAATGGTTTCTAATGATTTCTGGGGTCATGTCCCATATATCACCTCTTCAAGTAAAATTTGGGACAGGCCTTATTTTTTTTAAAATCTGCTGACCATTGGTCAGAAATAACTCGGAGTATTTTTTTTCAGAAACTACACACTTTTCTCTATCCAAAACGATTTTTACTTTTTTTTTCCATTGCCCCACTAACTTGCAACAATCGAAAAAAGAAAAAAATCATCCCATTCCACCCCACTCTACCGTATAATGGAACCAAAGCTTGGGACGAACTGTGGAAAGATAAAACAGAAGAAACAAAGGCATCATAAAAAAAAATGATGATGAGGTCACCAGACATCACGTGACGTCGTAGGGGGTAGGATATGCATTGGTATATAAGAGACTAGGATAGTTGAAATATGCATTCGAGACCTGATGATGACAACGAGAGTTGTCGAAAAGCTTAGTCAACAAAAATAAAAATTTTGTGAATCAAACATACACGTTAAAAAAGCATAAAAATCCCAAAATAAAAAATTATCATCTGGTGTATGTGTACAAACCGTAAAATAAAAGAATTTTTATGGGAGTTTTTTAGATTTTTTAGAATTTTTTTGGAATCTTATTTATTTTTTTAGTTTTCTGGATGTTTTAAAGAATTTTTATGGGAATTTTTTTGACTTTTTCAAATTTATTTGGAATCTAATTGATTTTTTAAGATTCCTGGATTTTTTTGGAATTTTTTTGAGTATTTAGAATTTATTTGGAATTTTATTTGGATTTATTAGGACTTTTTTTTAGGATTTTTTGTTTGTTAAGAATTTTTGGTGAATTTTTTAGATTTTTTAGAATTCTTTTAGAATCTTATTGATTTTTTAAGATTTCTGGATTTTTTAAAGAATCTTTTTTGGAATTTTATTTGGATTTTTTAGGATTTTTTGATTTTTTGTTTGTTTAGAATTTTTTGGGAAATTTTTTGGATTTCTTAGAATTTTTTTGGAATATTTTTGATTTTTTTGGAATGTTTTTGATTTTTTTGGAATTTTGTTGATTTTTTAGGATTTTTTGTTTTTTTGGATTTTTAGAATTTTTTGGTTTTTGGGGGGATTTTTTTGGATTTTTTTGGAATTTATGGGTTTTTGAATTTTGCTGGGCAGTAGGATGACGTCATCACTCCCAGAATGCTAGGGTTAATACTAAATTCAAACCTATCGGCAAAAAATTATACTAAAACTTCCATAAATTCTCACAAGACGCCACTGCACGTTTAATTTTTGTTATTTTCAGCTTTGCATGTTTTGTTGTCTCTCTCAAGCACATCTGGTAAGTTTCTCCCACATATCCCCCCAACTACATCCCCCACCCGCCACTTCGCGTTCCCAAAAGTAAATTTAAGGTGTATAAATCACTGTCGTCGCTGCAACTTATCGACCAGCGCTGCGAAAATGGACTTAAAGTGAAATTTCTTTTTTTCAGAATGAAGACATAAATAGAAGATGGCAGTTTGCATCAGTGATATTTGTGAGAATACGAAAATGGCTCGTGAATTTGCACTTTTAAGCAATTATGAGACGGCGTCTGTTTATTATCAAGGAGTTGTTCAACAGATTCATAGGTTGTTGATTACTATTAAGGATCCGACGAGGAAGCAGAGATGGCAACAGGTTTTTTCGGGGGATTTGATTCTCGGGGTTGGATTTTTGTAAAAGGATTGCTGAGTTTTTGTGATTGTGTGGTTTTGTTTTGATTTTAAATTTTTTTATTTGATTTTTTTTCATCAGTTTTTGTAATGTTTTTAATTAATTTTGAATTTAGTGAATTATTAAGTAAAATTTTTTCGATTTGTTTTGAAGTTATGGAATTTTGGAGTTATTTATTGAGTTTTTATGAGTATCGAAATTTTAAAAAATTAAATGTTTGAATTTTTTTGCATTTTTATTGAATTTTTTCATTGAATTATTAGTAAATTCTTAACATTTTTTATAAAATCGTTTGAACTTTGTAAAATTTCTTTAAGTAATTTAAAAGAAATTTTAAAAAGTTTAAAAATTTTTATTAAAAAATATTATAAAATCGTTTGAACTTTGTAAAATTTCTTTTAAGTAATTTAAAAGGAATTTTAAAAAGTTTAAAAATTTTTATTTAAAAAATGTAAAAAATATAGTAAATATTAGTAATTGAAATTCTTTACCCGAATTTAAATGATATTTTAAATTTACAAATTAAAAAAAAATATTTTTATTGAATTTATATAAATTCAAATTTTTAAAACAGTTTTTTAAAATTTTGTTTAGGTGCAGCAACAAGTGGCAGCTGAGTATGAGCATGTGCGGGATGTCATTTCAACACTGCAGATGTTTAAAGGTGACAATCAGTTCGATAGACCAATTAACACTAGAATGTCATACGAAGAGCCGACGAGGGATACCTGGCTTCCTATGCCGCTGCAAGTGAGGGATCCTGATGTATGGCCACCACCGACTGCCGCGGAACATAAGTAATGCATGATCTGTAGTGGAATTTTTGAATATTGTTGGAGTTTTGTTGAATTTTGTTTGATTTTGTTTAGGCCGGCACCTCACGTGCGCCCAACACGAGGTCCGAAAAAAAATGAGCAACCGAGAATGTCAGGGACTCGTGGTAGAAATCCACCTGAAAATACTAGAAAACGAGCAGACGCAAGAAGAGGTGGGAATCCAAGGGATGAGAAATTAAAGGAAAGAAGAGATTCGAAAAAAGACGATAAATTGGAGCAAAATAAAGTAAAACATTGAAAAAAATAAAAATTTAAAAATTTTTTAAATAAAAAAATCAGTTACCAAAAAAACGTTTTTTTTGGTAAATAAACAATTAGAAGAAAAAATATTTCGCGATATTTTTGAGGAAAAAATTGTTTTTCCATAATAAGTTGATTCTTGTGGATATTTTTTAAATTTACTTTTCAAACAAAATTGATTTTTTCTATTTTTTCCAAAAAAATTTCCTTGTTATATTTTTCATTAAGAAAAAATATTTTTTTTTATAAAATATTTTTTCTGAAAGATATTTCTTAAAGAAAAATATAACTTTTTTAAATTATTCTTTTAGAAAATAAATTGATAAAATGACCTTAAAAAAATATTTTTTGGGAAATTTGTTTTTATTTTAAATTTATGCCCCAAAAATTTTTTACTGAAAGAATTCTTTGCAGAAAATACTTTTTCTAAAGCATTCTTTTAAAAAAATTTTTCTCAAAAATTCTTTTGCCTTGATAATTCAAACATTTTATTTTTTAGGATGAAAAACAGAAAGAGGAAGAAAAACGCTTTGAATGTGGAAGCGCTGATCAAGAGTTGGTTGAAATGCTCGAACGCGATATTGTTCAGAAGAATCCCAACATTCACTGGGACGATATTGCTGATTTACAAGACGCAAAAAGGCTTTTAGAAGAAGCTGTGGTGCTTCCTTTGTGGATGCCTGATTTTTTTAAAGGAATTCGACGTCCTTGGAAGGTCTCTAGGCTGAATTTTAGTTACTTAGAATTAATGGTGGGATGAAAAATAGCCGTTAAATGCAAATAGTAACAATGTTTTAGGGGGAAGAAATTACCAAAACTAAGTAAAAGTATGAATAAAATAAGCAAAAACAAAATTATAAATGAACAAAAACAAAGTAGAATATCATTTTGATATAAAAATTTGCTGATTTTTAAGAAATACGGCCATTTTTTAACTCTTAATCCTTTTAACACGAAAAAATTTCACAAAATTTAAAAACGATGACAACATTAATTCAAAAAAAAAATTTTCTAACAATTTTTGTGTTATATTCTAGGGAGTCTTAATGGTTGGGCCACCAGGTACTGGCAAGACAATGTTGGCCAAAGCAGTTGCCACAGAATGCGGAACTACATTTTTCAATGTCTCTTCCTCAACTCTCACATCTAAGTACCGAGGTGAATCGGAGAAACTTGTGCGCCTTTTATTTGAAATGGTAAAATTTGAAAAATTAAAAAATCAAAAAAAAATAAAAACGAGAATAATCAAAAACTGCAGAAAAATTTGGTTGTAATCACCTATTGTGGTTCTAGGCACGATTTTATGCGCCCAGCACGATTTTTTTTGATGAAATTGATTCAATGTGTTCGAAACGAGGGTCGGAATCTGAGCACGAGGCGAGCAGAAGAGTTAAATCGGAGCTGCTTGTACAAATGGATGGTGAAGAATTTCTTTTTTTCTGAAAAAATTTGAATTTTGGTTAATATGTTTTTGATGTAGGTATAACTACGAATGATGATCCTTCGAAAGTGGTGATGGTTTTAGCTGCTACAAATTTCCCGTGGGATATTGATGAAGCGCTTCGACGTCGGCTTGAGAAGAGAATATACATTCCGTTACCTAATGGTTAGTTTTATTAGGTTGGAAGAGGAATGATTTGTTTATTTCATTAAAATTTTCTTTCAATTTTAATGCACTTTCTTTATAAAATTTTTCAATTTTTTAAAATTTACTTGAATATCTTTGTGTTATTTTTCGAAAAATTCAAGAAAATTCAAGAAAATAAAAAAAAAATTCCTTAAAATTTAAAAGAATTTTAAAGAAGTCGTAAGAAAAATTCGAATAAAATTTCAAGAATTTTTAAACTTTTCTATAATTAGGAAATTTCTTTGTTTTCTCAGTTTTTCATAAACAATTTTTTCAATATTTTATAAAATTACCTCAAATTTTTTAAAATTGTCTCATAACATTCAATATATTCTAAGCACTGTTCGACCCCATCTCCTTTAGACTTTTTTCTAAGAGAAGTTCCATTAAAATTTTTCATTTTTACCAAAAATTTCTTTATTTTCCAGACGAAGGCAGAGCCGCTTTATTGAAAATCAACCTTAGAGAAGTCGAATTATCCTCAGACGTTGACTTGGAATCGACCGCCAAAAAACTAGAAGGCTACTCAGGAGCTGACATCACAAATGTTTGCCGGTAAACAATTCAATCCACTTTACCCAACAAATAAAACCCATTAACCAAATCCTCTCTTCCAGTGATGCATCAATGATGGCGATGAGGAGGAAAATCGCTGGGCTAACTCCAGAAGAGATCCGAAACCTCCCAAAAGAAGAACTCGAACTACCAGTGAGTCGAAGAGACTTCGACGAAGCGACCAAGAAATGTAACAAATCGGTCTCAAAGGAAGATTTGCAGAGATACGAAAAGTGGATGAAAGAATTCGGATCGACTTAATAATTTTTATTTATTCAATCTGGGAAATGATACAAAAAAAATTTTTTTTTTCATTTTTGCAATGTTAGTCAAAACCCATTAGTATGCTTCGGAACTCTGTGGAGCAAATAAACTGCCGTTTTGGAAAACTAAAATATTTGTATCTTCTATATATATAATGCTGTTATGACTTTGTCTGTCTGTCTGTTGGTCTGTCTGTTGGTCTGTCCGGGCTGTGATTGGTCTGTCTGGGCAAAGCATGATGGGAAAAAGTCACCTGACTAACAATAACAAATGACTGCTCCACTCTAACTCTAAAAAAGCACGAAAATACTTTCTGTTTATGTAATCACAAATCTGATAAGATATTCGGAATCCTCATGAAATTTTACATCAGATTAAGTTGGTTTCATAATCTGATGGCTAAAATTTCATTTTGGATTCATTAATTTAAAATACTGCAAGTTGAACAGTCACACTTCACATTTTTACATAATCAGATTATGGTTGGTTTCATAATCAGATGGCTAAAATTTCACTTGGATTTATTTAAAATTCTGCTTTGTCAAGTCACATGATTATACTATTTCGTTTTTATGATTTTGATTATGAAAATTGGGCTTATAGCAACTTAAAGGTTGCTTAAATTCATAGAATAATTACAAATTTGAATTCTACAGGCTTTTTTAGCCTGGTTTGTGTGATTTTCAGCATAAATTTGGATACGATTCTAATTGGAGTGGAATTAGATCAAACATATACCATTAGAAAGCTCTTGACGAGCTGATTCTAATGGACCTAGGGTTTGGGGGTCTCACATGTGCGCATCATGGAGAAAATCAAAACTCCTCTCCACAAACTCGAGAAACAACTTTCTGCAATTCAAATTCTGTAAAATTACCATTACAATATGTTAAAAATAAATCTCCAGTGGTCATGAGGGAGATATTATTAGTGTTTGTCCCAATTTCTTCAGTTTGTAGGTGTTTGGAATATTCCTCCAGTGAAAACTCAGTATCAGCATCATCTTTATCTAAAGAAAAGAGCCCAATTGCCAATAGGACCAGGCCATTTTTATGAGGGCCTGGATAAACTCGAATTATATCTTGGATAATGTTTTGGTACTGTTCTGGTTTTTTAGAAACCAATAACGATATGCGTACTCAGCCAAATATGAATTAAGGGCTCTATGATTTTTGTAACTGCGAATAAAAAATTTAGTGAAACGATTTCGTACTTCTATGTTTTGTGTGTGTACAGATCTATCTGAACTAAGAACAAATTCCTTGTTGTGATTTACATAAGCATGCGAGTAACCCTCTTTATCAATGCCTTTATATGATGCTATTCCATCTGTGATGATACGTGTACCCGGAGCAATGTACCTCTTAATTTCAGCGTGAAGAACTCTTTTAGTCTTGTTAGGAACTTGAAAATGTATGCCAATATTTGACCCTCTTTCATGGATTCCCAAAATTGTAATACTTCCAGTCTTTAACTTTCGTCCTTTGTGGTATTTCCTCTTAACCAAATATGTCTCATCAACTTCGACTTCTATTCCTTCACCACCAAATTGCCGGTTCTTAATTTCATTTGACATAATTACTTCTGCAACTTCTCGTAATAAGCTGTAGAAATCAACAGCTGTTTGTGTGCTAAGATTGCACAATTCTTTAATGGCTGTTACAGGTTGACGGGAAACCCATGTTAGTGGCGAAAGTATGGCAGCTTTGAGATTATGAATTCGATGAAGCCAAGTATTCTTCGCAGGAGATAATGTACCATTACAAACAGCAGCAGCCGCCTTCTTTTGTCTCCGGGTTCTTGCAGTAGTACGTGTTTTGCTGCACTGCCAAAGCCAGCCAAATGGTTTACTCTTGTCACGCGACCATTTCATATCTGCATTACAATTTGGACAAGATGGTGGTTCATCCTTGTTATCAAAATACACTAACCGTGATCTCACACAAAATACCTTACCATAAACATTAAATGGATCTGCAGATGAGGGAGGAAAATAATAACCCCAAGTTATCAAAGTGATAGTACGAAAAAATTCATCCATGTTCATAAAAATGTCCAAAGCATTCTGAAAACTATCCTGAATGGATACCGGGAAAGTAGATTTTAAGGCATCCAAATGCTTTTGCATATTTGGTGTGATTGCATATAAGTCTTCTTTATCTATTTTGTGTTCACACATCACACAGCAACAATATTCATTGGGAGTCGAGTTGGTGGTTGGGTCTGGGAAACATTCGTCAAAAGTCAAATTTATAATTGATTCTGGGGAATATTTATCAGAAGTCGAGATTGATGCTGGGGAATATTCGTCAGAAGTCGAGATAATAGTTGATTCTAAATGGTATTCAGTGGAGATAGATTCTGGCGAAAGATTGTCAAATTCATTATCTGAAGACATTGAGCGCAAAGAGAAAATAAAACGTACTATCGTTTTGGTGGTACAAATGAATGATCCTTATTGTGTTATGGTTTATATACACCAGCAATGTATGTATATAGATCATGTGACTGGTTAAGGCGGAGTTTATCCGATTATGACGTCACCCACTTGATGTACCAGAGTATAATTCAAGTTAGAATACAGTCTTTAATTGCAGTTTTCACCATGATGCACACATGTGAGACCCCCAAACCCTAGGTCCATTAGAATCAGCTCGTCGAGAGCTTTCTAATGGTATATGTTTCATCCAATTCCACTCCAATTAGAATTGGTACCTTTAACTGCGATTTTCTCCATGATGCGCACATGTGAGACCCCCAAACCCTAGGTCCATTAGAATCAGCTCGTCAAGAGCTTTCTAATTGTATATGTTTGATCTAATTCCACTCCAATTAGAATCGTACCGAAAGGGTTTGAAAGAACGAAAAAGAAACCAACGAAAAACGAATACAAAGAATAATATACTTGATTTTACTCCCTGTGAGGCTTACACACATCAGCTGGTTCCTGGGACGTTGGAGAAGTTTTCCTGATTGAGTGTTGGTCGACGGGAATTGTCGTACGGTGATGCCGCATTTGGCACATCGAACGTGGCAGCCAGTTCTTGCGTTTTCCGTCGAAATTCCCAAAGTAGGGCTATCGATGGAAAACAGTTTCTTGAGCTTTCTTGCTCGTCTCTAAAGGCTTGTTTCACCCAAAAACGGGGTGAACAAGCTAAAACCTTTCGGAGATCCCTCCTTACCCAAATGGCGGTTAAGGCAAGATAAAAATGGGGTTTTTGGCATGTCCCTCGGTACCTATTTGAGGTACGGCAAGACTGTGGCTTTCGCGGGTCTCTCTGCACCTTATAGAAGGTGCAGCAAGACTAACATTTGGTGGGTCCCTCGACACTATAGTAAGTGTCGCAAGACGTGTCCTAGGCCTGTTAGTGGGTCCAAAACAAAAGAAAACAACAAAATATCCCAATTGTAACAGGCAAAGGCCCAGAATAAATGGTTGTGACCCTTTATATTCCTGTCACTGGGATAGCCAGGACAGGATGTGGATACCAGGGACCCTCCAATGGGGAGCGAAAGGGCCAATGGGAAAGAGGTCAGACTCCTCCCATGGGCACACCTGCATAAGTGATGACTAATGAGTCATCGCGCACCTGTAGGAGAAAACATGGCAAGAAACGAGAAGTGAAGAAATTGAAGAGTAATAGATTTTATTGAAATAAAATGAGGAAAATAGAGATAATAACGAAATTGGATGCGACGGTGGCGATTTCTGCGAAAATCAGCACCACAGAGATGCCCTTTGGTATCGAAATCAGGAAATAACATTTTTCCTGACAACTTGCACATATCACTTTGTTTTGTGCAATTGGTCGTGCACTTGGTAAAACTAATTCAAGAATTAATTTACAGTAAGAATTAGATTATTTGCTTCTGTTTTTTACTGGTCGATTGTGGTTTATCTCCCTGAGCAAACCAAAGGACACCAAGAGAATCAAGACAGTCGATCATTCTTTTTTCGTCCAATTTCTTACTTTTAGCTTCTGGTATCTGATGGCAACCAGAAGTACTTGTCTATTAGTGTGGCGTTAAAATATTCACCAGTGACTGAAGTGAATTCATCTTGCAGTTTTTCGGCAATGTGGACATTTTATTTTTTCATTATCACCAACTAGACCATTAGGAATTGTACCCCTGCATCCCTTTTCTAAGTCGACAAATATGCCATCCTGTAGAACTTCAACATTTATGTCATCTTATAGTTGTGCATCTGCTAAGTGTTCGCACTCCTGTCCAGGCAGTTCTGTCCTTTGACCTTAAATAGCACTTCTTCCTTCCTTTCTTCTCATCAATGTCCACTGGTGTTTATTGGTCTCAGGCATCTCTTCCGGAACCACTTTCTCCAAATTCACTCCTAGTTCTCCCTCTATGAAGCGCACGTCGGATTCTTCCCGAATCTCATCATTTAGTGGGTCATATATCCTGTACCCCTTCCTGTTTTGTGCGTGCCCTATGAAAATCCCTGCTCTTGCACGTTTTTAGAGTTTTTTCTTTTCGGGTCGCTTATCCAACCCATAAATCACGCATCTGAATCGTCGCAGATAGGAAATATTCGGCCTCCTGTCCGTCTACTTTTCGTATGGCGTTTGACCATACTGTGCACTCGATATGCACACATTAGAAGGTCCCGTATCGTGTAAATAATTGTCCTATTATGCTCGACCACACCGTTACTCTGAGGTGTGTGTGGCAAAGTTAGCTGATGCTGTACTCTTTTATTAACCAGCCAATTGAGGTTAAGGATTCGTCCATCGACATGTCCCGATTTAGCACTGTCTTGTCTGCTCAGAGTAATGGCTTGGGTCCGGCAAGTTGTGGTTCCGGCTCGAAGGCGGCAGCCTCATTTACTTCCGGAAGAAATTCAAGAGGCCCGATCTTACTGGCT
>JAQIXT010002683.1:0-10099 GCA_034700445.1 Stenotaenia linearis | reverse complement strand
TTAATTTCACAATCCCACTACACTTAGAAAAATATTTTTAATTGTTTCATTATTTTTTTTATTTAATTGAAAAAAAACACCTTAACAAAGCAGGGATTTGAACCAGCAAACTTTACCTTCCTAGACCGACACTTGGTCCACTAAGCCAATCTGGCTCACATTAGTTGATCATCAAGTGGACATTATGAATTTAACAATCCCACTACACTTGGAAAAATATTTTTATTTGTTTCATTATTGTTTTTATTTAATTGAAAAAAAAAACACTTTAACAAGACAGGGATTTGAACCAGCAACCTCCACATTCCTAGTCTAGCACTTAGTCCACTTAGCCAGCCTGGCTCACATTAGTTGACCATCAAATGGTCATTATTAAATCTCACAATCCCACTACACTTACAAAAATATTTTTAATTATTCCATTATTTTTTTTATTTAATTGAAAAAAAAACACCTATGCAGAGCAGAGATTTAAACCAACAACCTCTACATTTCTAGTCCATCACTTAGTCCACTTAGCCAGCCTGGCTCACATTAGTTGACCATCAAATGGTCATTATTAAATTTCACAATCCCACTACACTTAGAAATTTTTTTTAACTATTTCATTATTTTTTTTTTATTTAATTGAAAAAAAAACACCTCAGCAGAGAAGGGATTCGAACACAGGACTCCATTCTTCTGAGCCAGTAGATCTAACAACACGCTACTGACAACAATGTGACACTAAACATAAAACCCATGTTATTAAATTTCAGTCTCACTACACTTACAAAAATATTTTTGATTATTTCATTTATTTATTAATTTATTATTTTATTTAATTGATAAAAAATCTTAGCAGAGCAGAGATTTGAATAAAAGACTGCATTCTTCTGAGTCAGTGGCTCTACCAATACGCCACTGATAACGATGTGAAACTGCACGTAAAATCCATGTTATTAAATTTCACAGTCTCACTATACTTAGAAAAATATTTTAAATTATTTCATTTACTTTAATTTGTTTAATTGAAAAAAAAACACCCAAGCAGAGCAGGGATTCAAACACAAAGCTGCATTCTTTCTAGTCAGTGGCTCTATCAAAGCACCACTAACAACAATGTAAAGCTAGAAGTAAAACCACATGAAATGTTTCATTAAAAAGCAGGTTTCAATTTGATGTTATGCCTGTTTCACATTTTTGGGTTTAATTTCGAACGGCATAACTTCGAAAACAAGTTTTCGAAGTTGTGACTGCTGTTCCTGTATGCAGGCACCAATTCGAACTCCGAGCCTATTCCTTGACACAGTTTTTGTTTTGTTTTTAAAATAACATACGATATTGTACAATGTATTAAATTAAATTTTATTAAAATAAATTTCAAATGCCATTAAAGAACAGGACGAGTGTAGAAGGTAATTTATGGAATTCAATGCCTTGTTCGATGGTCGAAACGCGGCATTGTATTCCGCAAACAACCACCGTTGTCCCCAGCCAAACCCACAGTGTGCCCAGTGCTTAATTTTCATATCGATTTGATCTAATAAATCGAAGATCTTAAATCTAATGGCTACGATTTTTTCAAGCATTATAAAACTTAATATTTTAATTATAAGAAGGAATTTCCCTGCAACTCATTACGGGAATGGAGGAATGGAAAGGTGTAAATTTTAATGAATCGCGGAGGAATCTGCAGTTTTTCGTTAAGATTTTTCTGCGAGATACCTATTTTTACCGTTTTTTTAATTTTTCAATTTCAATTTACACAACACGTGCCTTCGCCTTCGCATGAATGAATTCCTGCATTATTTATTGTACAGAATTATCTGTTCGAACTGTTTATTCTAGTAGAGAAAGAAAAAAAATCACTCAAATTTACTAATTTGTCAATAGATGGCGTTGAATTTTGCTTTACCTGCGATCAACACAAAATAAGCTTCAAACACTTGTAGCAGATGACGCGACGATACAACAAAAGCAGTTCCTTATCAAATGCCTTTATCCGTCTTTACAGAATCATGCAATGCGCATGACGACAGCGCTTAAAGAAAATTCACCAAACTGGCAAACATTTCTTTGAAAAGATTTTGCTTTCCTGCATTGCTTAAAATCTATTGTCGATTACCTGTCAATGAAATAAATAATAAAGACGTAAATCACAAAATCATTTACCCAAGTTGTAAAAAATATAATTTCAAAATACCAAACGCAATAACGCAAATATACTATGACAGTAATTAACCGTTATCGCCACTATCTAAAATATATCCAACAGTACAAACACAATTTCATTTACACTCTTGTTTCATTTGACAGTTTGATCTGTCTGCATGAATTATTTTGATATCACAAAATGCTAATCTGCAAGTTCCGTGAACTTACCTATCAAGTTTTACTTGTCAAAACAAAATTTCTTTGCCATGAATTTTCCTAATTTTTTGTTTCAACTTTTAAAAAATCTAAGAAAAGTTATAATTACACAGCTGACAATTATTCAAGGTGATATACTGGGATATGACGCACAACAAATTACCAGAGCATGTATTTCAACAACTCGTGGTCAAAATAACGTGAGAAACACTTTTTATAATCCACTCTATACCTACTTCCTCAGCAGTAAAAGTTTCTGACCTTAGACTCAACTGGCTTTCATCAGGTAAGGTCCAATCTTAAATTCACATCTAAAAATTCAATATCTAAAATTTAAATTTAAAATATTTTAATTTTATAATAGATACCAAACATGACAATTCTATCGTTGTTTATTACATCTCTTCTGCCACTGGCAACAGTCCAACTTATTGCCTTTCCAGCTAAAACAGTACCTAAATTACCTCCACAGCCAAAACCAAACTTACAAACACCAATTGCTTTACCAATGATGTTGCCTAATGCTCCCCAAAATCCTTTTTTTGGACACAGACCTGTGCAACATGCCTTTTCTCAACCCTTGCCACACAATGCAGTTCCAGTTCATGTTCTCCCAACTCCAGCTCCAATCATAAGAACTAATGATGCAACACCTGTAAATACAGAACACATTTATGCAGATAGCAGTAACAGTTACAATATGGGAGGAGGTGGAGGGAATTATGGAGGTGGGGGTGGACATTATGGCGGTGGAGGGGGTAATTACGGAGGTGGAGGGGGTAGTTATGGAGGTGGAGGTGGAAATTATGGAGGAGGAGGTGCTTATGGGGGTGGAGGAGGTGCTTACGGGGTTGGTGGAGGTGCTCACGGGAGCGGGGGAGGGTATGGAAGTGGAGGGAGTTATGAGGGTGGTAATTATGGTGGTGGAGGGGGTAATTACGGCGGTCAAGAGGCGTACGGCGGGTATGGGTATGGTGGAATCAGTGGATATGGGGGTTATAGCAGTTATGGGGGTATGGAGGCTTACAATGATGGCGGTGGTGGTGGTCTTGTTTCATTTGCGCCAAGATTAAGTACAACCATAATGGCATTAGGGTTTTTGGCTTTTGGAGCTCAAATTGCGAGTTTAATCACAATGGCTATAAACAATAGGCAACAAAATGGAGCTGACGAAGGAACTTTAGATGAGAAAACGAAATACAAAAGAGAAACAACAGCTTTATTTCCTGATGAAATAATCGACAAACTTCTGTCTTCTTTTCCTCTATCGTCAATCGATAAGCATGCGGTTTGCGCCCTGAAAGATAAGTGCAACTTCATCGCTGCAATCAAACAACAGTAGGTTAACTTGGGGTTAATAAACATGAACTTGCAAAGTGTAATTGAACTTGCTAACTTCAGATTTGAATTCGACTCGGAGTCATCTAACCTCAGCAACAGCGCTCCTTTACAACAACTTCTACTAAAGCTGGCAACAAAAACGTGTCAACTTCCGTTTCCTGCCTGCGCTCAAGGAGTTTTACCAGAATCAAAATAAGGGCTCAACCTAAAAAACAAAGAATCGCGTGATATGAGCAAACTCAGTTATTTAATGTATAGATGATTTTTAAAGTCTTTTTATTTATTTATAAATTAACTTAAGTCTTAAAGTGAAATGTGTAAACTTCCTTACTTTCACTCACCTTTTGCGCTATTAAAGTATTTAAAATCTAATTATATGTGTAATTAACAAAGCGTGAAATAACTGCGTGCAAAGCGAAGCGATGAGAAAAGATAAATAAACTTACTGGATTTTTTTTGACGTGATATATTCATCCATCTTCACTCTAAAGAAGAGATTTCCGCAAGGAAATGTGTGTACAAAAGTTCAAATGCTCACAGCCTGTATCTAGACATTGACATGCAATTGAATTTCCTCTCGCATACAATTCCCATTTAAAACCCAATAACTCAGATTTGGATGAGACTTCCAGTCTGTCGCCTTCAATTTCCAAATTGTCAATCTCCATACGAGTGTTTTCTATAAACAGCAAACAGTTTTGAATGGATATACGAACCGCCATACAATTCCATTTCAAATCAATCAGCTAGGTAATGGAATAGAAATAACTTAACGTGGCTACGCAAAAAATATCAAATAACGTCAGTTTGTAGTAGAATGCAAAAAAAAATCCCAGAATTTCTTTATCAACATATAATAACTTGAAAAAGCTTTTAATTCCTCGAGGAAGAAGAAAGAAAAATCATTTCTTCATCTCTACTTCCGAGAATTGAGAATAAAAAACGTTTAAAAACATTGTTTTTTGGTCTTTAGATGTTGATATTTGATATTTTTCCTTTTAAGCTGTCTGCTCTGTTTATAGAGCAAACAGTGCACTCATGCCAGCACGTCAATTGGTAATGAAATTAAAGCTGCTTTTTATTCACACATGACTGTACTTGTAGAAAAATAATATTTACCTTGAGCTTAGCAGACATCTTTTCATTCATGCAGTTCTCTCACGACATCCAGACAGGTAACAACGCTTTGTTTTATTTGTTTTTCTGTTATCTTAAATCAATCCTCCTTCTTTTTGTTGACAATAAGAATTTTCTTCATTTTTCAGACGCCGGTAACGATGTTCCGGTTTCAATTTATGCGCATTCTATTTCTCTCTTGCTTGTTTCTAAGTGTTGTTGATGGTGTACAGCAGAGAAAAAAAATGATGAAACACATACTAAGAGCGATGGCAACTAAAGATCACACATTAAATCACCAACCTCGGTTTACGACACATTCCTCTCGCGATACAATCGATCAGCCAAATCCCGGGAAAGTCAATTCTCATTTAGGACTCAATGTCGTAATGGCTCCTGTGCTGGAAATGGCGCCAAGCAAAGTCGTAAGCACAAGTCTTGGGAAAGAGTATGAAAAAACTCAGGAAAAAACCGAGGAAAAAACCACACAATCAGCCATCAACAACCAAGAAGCCCTGTATAACAATAATAATATTGATAATAATTATTTAAATAATAATAATAATAATGACTACAATGGTGTTTATGCTAATAATAACAATTATAATAATGGTTATAATAGTGGTTATGCTAATAGCAACAATTACAATAATGGTTATAACAGTGGTTATGCAAATAGCAACAGTTATAGTAACAATAATAATGGTTATAATGGTATTTATGCAAATAATAATAACAATAATTATGGTAAGAGCAACAGTTATTATGATAACAACAACAACAATGGCTATAATTATGGCAACAATGACTACAACAGTATTGGGACTAATAATTATGGTTATGATAATAATTTAAAAGGAAATTCCTATGATTATGGTTATACTAGAACTAGTGGTGGTTATGAAAGGGATTATCAAGTAATGGAACCGGCTTATAGTAGACAAGGAATGTTTAGTCGAATGAATAATTACCTTTCTTACCTCTTCAGTGACCCCGGTTCCGTTTTGGTTACTTCAGCTGCACTTTCACTGTCAGTTCTTGTCCTTAACCTTGTTTTAGTTGCGATGAATAGAACCGGAACCGGGAAACGGAGAAAACGGGAAGATTTTTACTCTGAGAATGAAACGTTGGAGTTGTTAATGAATGAGATTAACGATTTTGAAGTTTTGCCAAAAAGTTGTATAGAAAAAGTGAAATGTGAGCTTCAAAGGTTGTTAAGTGTCAATGAGGTTAATGAAGCTAATGTTAATCCAGATGATAAAAATGTCAACACTGACAATGTTAGTATAAGTAATAGGTTTAATAAATGTAAACACTTGTCATGTGAAAACGAGGTTCGTGAGTTATTAACTCACTTTTTGATTAGGACTAAGCTAAAATCTATCATTGATTCCTATTTTGATGTTACATAACATTTGCATCAGATTTAATATTGTATAAATATAAAGAAAAATATCATTTTGATTCTTATTTATTGTAGAAAATAAATTTAAGTTAGGTTATACAGTATCATATGTAAAAAAGAAGATTAAATTTCATAACGTCATGTAAACAAAATATTTGCATCCACTTTCAATTTCATGCAATAAAAAATTTACATAACTTTATATTTGTTTTTTTTTTAAAGCGAAAATTATTTTATCTCTACCCACTCTTATTTTCAGGAAAAAAGCAACTTTTTGTCCCCCACTCTGTCACGAAGGGCTCAGGCCAGCTAATCCCATCAATGTGTAACATTAAACCTGCCCTCATACACCTACTTCAAGACTGCCCCGCATTAACCTTCACTGCAATACGTAAGCAGCCCCTTCAGGGCGTGGAAAACAGCTTCGCTGCACTTATATGATCACACACAACTAAAATCCTTTGCCACTTTCATTTCCTTCCGCATTTCAAACATGAAATTCAATATTTTCACTGAAAAATTTTACTAAACACAAACAAATTGTTTTTGTGGTTGCGGCGCTCGATCAATGCTCAATAAATGATCACACTAATGAAGATAACTGACTCACTTAAGGGAATAATATTTTATTGAATTTATACAAATGGGTAAACAACTAACACAAATAAATTAATACGAATTAATCCTACTAAATAAATAATTGATAGTTTCCATTAGCGTTTTGGCAAAAAATACACTTTTTTCCTTTTGAACTGCCATTTCCACTTCTTTCCTTTATTATCGTCTTTTATCTCGGATATTTTGCCGGATTTCTCTCGGCAATTAATAAAATGAGTCTCACAGTCGTCGTTTTCTATGATTTTTTTCAGCATTTGCCATTTATCCAGTGTGAAAATGTGCGGTTTTCTCTCGTGTAAAAAGTTAAGCGAAAACCTGTAAATCAGGCAAAAATACATTATAACTTTATAATATTCATAAATTTGACTTTACCTAGTTATAAATGGAGCTAACGTAATGATTCCTCCCATTTGTCTTGTTCTTGTGAAGGTGTTGCAAAGTGCACGCGCCTCGCACTCGGGTAATTCTCGATCGAAGATGGCAAAATTGAGTGCCTTTAAAGCGAGACGAGTTGCTTCTGACAAATCGTAAACGTTTTCGTCACAATTTTCCGTGCAAAAAGCCGTGTCTCTTCGCCGGCGGCCTGTCACGTTCATCGCTTGCAAGATCATGGAGAGTAAAAACGCGCCGAAACTTATAAATGCCAATGTGGTAAGTGACGTTTCTAAGTTTGGAAATGCCATTCCTGAGTTGTAGTTACTGTAATCGCGAGCTGTGGCGGGCAAATTGGGATTTATAGCGCTTGAATTCATCATTGTTTTCTCCTGAGAATAACTTGTTGATCATCTGAAACAGTTTGAATAAAATTAGTTAATAAATTCGTAAATAAATAGAAAAAAATGAGTAAAATTAGAAAAAATTGAAGAAAAATTTTTTAAATTACTGTTTCAATATCAAATTCTGAATTTTTTAGTTGAAATTGTAAAAAAATATTAAATAGAATTTTAAAAAAAGAAAAGAAAAGTTTTTTCAAGGAAGCAAAAAAGAAAAAATATACAAATTTAATCAAAATTGCAAAAAAAACTTGCAAATTATAGTAAAAAATCATCACAATAATTGCATTTTTCGACAAAAAGTATATAAAAAAAACTGCACTTGAAAGTTCAATGTGTCAAGCAAAAGTTCCTTTTAATTTAAAATGTAGAAAAACTCCTTAATTCATTTGTCTTGTCTTTGTTTAAGTTCAATTTACTGCCAAAAGAAAAGTGCAAATTGTTGTTGACTCACTTTACAGTAAGAAAGAGATTGAGTTAAAAGTAAACCTATCACAAAAGAATAAACATTGTAGTCAGTGCAGTAACACAACTTTCACTTCCTCCACCAAAACATAAACCAAGAAACCACTCAAAAAATAAAACCAAAAGAACATTTCCAAATAAAACCACACAAACAAACAAATATACTCACGTGAATACAAACCAAAAATCAAATGCCTCTTTACGACATCTTATAAAAACAAGAGGTAGACGCGCACTGCCCCCCGCAATTTTATCCAACGGGTTAAGAGGTTCTGTTGAGGAAATAAGTAGCGTGAACTTTATGGTCACTACACATAAAACTCTTATAATCTTAGTTGATGGGTGTCATTAGTTCTGTCTGATATGTGTTTCCGGCTTTCTGACTTTCAGAAAACTCATTTAAAATACAGCATGGACACCATAATTCGATGTTACCAACTTTAAACGATATACAATACGAGATTGCAGCGAATTCTTCCTTTAATTAAACTTGACATTTTATTTGTTTTTCGTTTATTTCTTATATTTATAAACCCAAGTTTGTTTCTCAGAAACAAGTGAGAGCTAAAATCATAAATAACACATGATACTCTCATTCATGACGAATGAAGACAAAATGTTTCAGGGACGTCTCATAAGTATTGATTTTCAAACGCCTAAACTCGTTGCCATAGTTTCACCTTGCTGAGAACTATTTTCATTGCTGCAACAGCCCACAGTTGGTCGTGTTTGACCTCTTACTAAGTTGTAAATCTAAAAAACCGATAAAACATTTAAATCTTTTTGCGAGATCAAACGTTTTATATTTGTTTTAAATAAAGAAAATCGATACAGATAGAATAAATTTCCAATATTTTTGCAAATTCTAAAATAAAAACTTAAATCTAATATGGAATTTAGAAGACAAGTGTTGTTCAAGTTTTTCAATCTCTATTTTTATCCAGTGCTGTGAACCCGAAGTAAAAAATTACTAAATTTGACAATAATTCCTAAAATTCACTTCAATTTGTGACATAGCGAAAGTAAACAAGTGAAAATAAATTCCCCCTTTTACGCTTGACCTCCATTACCATCACACTTAAATGAGACACTCACCTGAATCAAGGTACTTGTATAAAAGAACAAAGACAAAATACATCACTCTATTTGACTATTTGTACAGTTACGACAACCGGTAAGTGCATTTCTCAACCAAACTCGTAAAATCCTCTTTAAAACTTATTTTCAGATTTCCCAAACATGTTATCGCTACAAAACCACAATTTATCTTTGATATCTGCAGCTTTTCTCTTCCTTTTCTTATCAAACTGCATCTCCTCTTCATACAAACCATCTTCAATTCAGGATATAATCAAAAACAAGTTGAATATACTTAAGGGAATCAGACAAAAAGCAATAAATAGGCAAGGTGACAGTTCTGCAATGGCTGTACAAGGTAGGGATTATGGGGGTGGTTATGGGGGTGGTGGTGGAATGCAGGCCTCTTATTCGTCTAATTACGACACAGCCTTGACCGCACTTGCGTTTCTCAGTTTTGGTGTTTATTTACTCAACTTGCTGCTCATGGCTATGAATAGAACGGCAGGGCGAAGAAAAAGGGACTTAGATTGGAATTATGAAGAAGGTGATGTAATGAGCTTTCAAGAACTCATGTCTGTGGTGTTTGGGGACTCTGTTTCTACTTATTTGTTTGGAGCGTCGTCGCCTGAGTGCAGTGAGAAGTATTTGTGCGTTATAAAGGATAGTATTAAGAATCATAATTCAGTTAAAACTTGGGTTACGCATCATAAAGGGTAAGGAAATGGTGGTTATGGGTGAAGGTTAAAGATGAATGACTTGAAAATAATAAATTTTTCAATGTCAAAACGTAAACTTTAGTCATTTTGTGTTAAAACATTAATATGATGTGATTTTGTGAGTTAAAGCATTAATTTGAAGTAATTTTGCGAGTCAAAACACTAATTTGAAGTAATTGTGTGTGTTAAAATGTAAATTTTTAGTAATTTCGTATTGATTTTCTCAAGTTATT
>JAQIXT010002682.1:0-10103 GCA_034700445.1 Stenotaenia linearis | reverse complement strand
GAGTTGTTTTTTGTTGTTTTATATTGGAAAATAAATTTCTTAAATAATATTTTTGTTTTGTTCAATTTGTTGCTGCTGGAGTTTGGGAAAATTTTTAAAAATAATGAATTTTTGAAACATGTATTTCGAAAATTATTTAAGTCCATCGAAATTAAATTATTTTTATGTTTTATTAGACATACACTTGAAAGCAAATAAGAAACAAAATTTCAAGACTCAAAGTCAACCGGAAATGCTATTTTAACGCGCTCCAAATGAAAGTGGGATAACTGGCACGGTGTTATGCAGTGAAGCCCATCCTATTACTCACATAAATTGCTTAAAACGAAACTTAGGGTTTTATTTATTCGTTGTACTTCAGTTATTCGTTTAGTTATACTGTTATTTTCGCTATTGATATTCTTTTAATTAAAAATAGGGTGGTTATTTTATACTGTTTCTGTACACCACAGCCATTATCATTCCTGTGGCACTGTCCTCCATCTAATGGTAAAGACCCAAACTAAGGAATCTGTGAAGGCACATCTGGTTCAAATTATGGCAATCAGATTCCCAAAAATTATCAAACTACGGAATTCCATTAAAACCAAACAAATCCCAAAAATTCATTAAAATGACACCAATTTCACAGAAAGAAACAAACTAATCAATACCAAATGCAAACTCATAAATTCGCACACTGTACCTTAAAAATTAATACTTCAGACTCCAATATCCACGCAATGCGTGCAAAATACCCACGCCTTCCCCATTAACGACATAATTGGAAATAAACAACTTCCTCCACTTCTACTTTATCTCTAATTTATCTCAAAACTTCTCATCGACCAAACCATAAACACTCAAAATGGCGTTGCATAAAAAACGAATTTCTCCACGTTCCACGCACCATTCGATCAAAAAACAGAAGACAAAACCAAAAAACGAGCTTCAAACACACAGAAATGAATTCCTTGGACTCGACAGACTCTTCGATAACAGAAACAGTTTGTTTTATAAGTTTCTCTGGTTTTTTCTTGTTGTCACATGCGTTTCTTGTTGTTTGTATCAAATTTTCTTGCGTTTAAGCACTTTTCTCGAGGGATCCGTCACACTCGAAGTCGAGTTGAGGCAACAAACGATGTTTTCTTTCCCTTCTGTGACGTTGTGCAGTACGAATATGCTGATGAAAGTGTCTGAAACTATAACAGATGATGTCGGTGATGTGAATTTCGACAATACGCAGCAGTTTTGGGATGATGTGAGCGGAATTTATATTAAGGATTTCAAATTGGAAGGGCTGGTGAGTTGTGTGAATTATTTTCTGTGAGTTTTTGAATTTTATTCAGTTGATTTGCGTTATTTTTTTAGATGATGATTGAAAATGGGCTGCAACTGCCAATAGATGTGTTGATGACGATTGATTACGTGAATATGATATATGGGAAGTGTATTATATTTACTATGAGTAAGTTTTGGTGTGATTTAAATTGAGTTTTGACTAGAGAAAAGCTTACTTTTTGGGTGTCGAGCCGTCAAAACAAAATTAAAAAGTTTAAGTTTTAAAATGATGGATTATTTGTTTCTTTATTTATGTTTTTAGAAAATCAAACTGAATATAGAGGTCCATTTACGTATATTAATTTCGTTTGGAATAGCAGTGGCGCTACTAAAGCCAACTTGTCGGATACGTACAATGTAAGATTTGTTCTAATTTTAACACGAAAAGTATGTTTTAGAGCAATAAATATAAAACTTTTTCTTTTTTTTAAAATTATGTACATTAACGAAAACATTTTAAAATTTCAGTTCTTTATTCACAATGACACCTTTAAACACATCTATGATGGAGTTTTAATCGCAGAAAATGCTCTTTATGGACACACATCTAAATTTCGTATATATAGTAAAGAAGTATGTATCTCAATTCACCCACATTGTCCATCATTGCAAGCCTACATATCATTTTAGTTACTCAACTTGAACACTCGCCGCAATCCATGTGTCCCTGCAGAAGAAGCAGTTTCATGTGTTAATGACTGTTTTGACAAACAAATAGCAGAAAAATTGTCTTGCGGGTACATAGAAACCTCATATCCAACAATCAATAAAAGAATATTGACAATGTTTGTAACACAAGAAGGATCATTTGTGACCGCCGGTGACTCACGACGGTGATCTCGGAAGCCGGTCACACATTTACCAGCTTTGAGTGAAGCCAAAGACATCAGTTGATTCTTGTGTTACAAGTGTTATCTGTATTCTTTCTTGGGCCTCAAACAACAACCTAAAATTAATTATTTGTGTCTCAGACTTCCCCTTGGTAATACTTCAAGATCAAAAGGGCAGTGCACGAGCTTCAGAAGCGTTTGGCAGAACTACAAAAGTATGTTTCCTGTGTTCTTTAATATGACACGCAAGATCGAAGATTGTAAATGTAAGCGCAAATGTAATGAAATGAAGTATACAATACACAAAGATGACGGGAGGAGGTCCGGAAACAATCTTACATGCTTGTGGTTGCTGTATGCGGATGATACACACCAGACAGTAAAAGAACGTGAAATATTTACTGCATCTGCACTGTTCAGTGATATCGGTGGTACTATTGGGCTTTATCTTGGAATAAGCATATTTGCTATTGTTGATTTAATTGAATCGTTGATTCGGCAAACGATGATTAAGAAAAGACAACAACGATTGACCAGATTAATAATACAGGTCGAGCCCCGTCAAGGATTTTAATACTTGCTGGGCCCTAAACCATCCTAGGAAACAAACTATACATCACTTCAAGTTGCCGATAACCCTTCTCACATTGTTTATCACCAAACATCAACATCATGAAAGAGGTTCAGCACTGATTCCAAAATGAATTAATCAAATGATTAGACACAGACAGATATTACACAGTGCAAGCGAACGCTGTAATGCCTTAGCTCTTTGAAAGTGCTCTTTTATTTTGTACAAAGAATGGAAATTACATAACAAATAGAATTTAACTCTCACTAACATTTCAATCTTAAAGAATGCTCTTATTGGATACACATCTGTTCCACATCTCATAACATCATTGTCCAGAATTTTGTTGAATAGCCACATAAAATTCTTCCTAGGAAACTTGAACACAGACAACTCGTGCTTGACTGCAAAAAAATAGTTTAACGCATTAAAAATTGCTTCAACAAACAACTAAACAATAAATTGACTTGCGGGTAAAATAAAAACCTCACATCTAAACCGTCAACAAAAGAATATTGACGATCTTGGTAATACAAGAAGGATCATTTACCAGCTTCGAGTGAAGCCAAACACATCAGGCAATCTAAAACCCTTTGGGGCCCAGGAAAACCAGAGGGAAATACCGTACATTGTCTACCTTTGTTTCTCCAAATATAACTTCTCTGCCATTTGTCTTCTGAATCTTGCGGAAGTTAATCGACAGTTTTTTCTCTTCAGCATCGCTTTTTTTACTCTCGTGAGTAGATCTGAATAACAAAATCTAAAAATAAAAATAAAACAAAGATATATTCAAATAAATATAATAAATAAACCCTTCTAATACTAACGTCTATCTCTGAAACGTAACTCCGATATTTGAAAACCGTCCACACAACAGCTTCATTGCAAGGCGGTGTAGTCAACGAACCGATATACCGATAAAAACTCGATGTCGAAGTTGGGAGTAATTTCCGTAAAGAAAAGAATTCTACTGTATTTTCTTGGTTTTTATAATGAATATCCGGTATCTTTGACGATATGGCCGGTATAGCTGCGTTTGCTTTTTTGTCGTTGACCTTCAAAGTAAAAAAATTAAATTTTTAAATTTCAAAAAAATTAAAATCTTGTTTTACGTCGTATAAAACTCCTAAAACTGCTATGGCGTCGGGTTCCTTAGAGTTGGCTGCAGCTTCTATATTGTCAAATTTGACTTTAAAGTGAACTATGTGTAACTGTAAGAGTTTTGATTAGTTTTTGTTGTTATTTTTGTGTTTGTTTTGTTAGTGTTACCTCTAGTGCTGTTGGTATCCCATCAAATGTGTGTTCCGAGCCATAATCATTTTCATCACCCCAATGAAAGTGAAATGAATGCATTTTATACTCGTCTTTAAGTCCACCGCCTTTCAGTCTAGGGTAGTAATTTCCTTCGTCGAACGAAACTTGAACTAGAAATAAAGGCGTAAATCAAACATTTTCTCGAATTGGTGAAGTTCGGAGCGGGTTTTAATGGTACTTCCGGTTTAGCTAGAGACTTGAAATTTTCTGGATACGAACTACACATCGACCCCTCACAATCCTCAAAATTACAAGACTTCAACCAAACCGGAAGTTTCATTACAACCGGCTCGAAATCGCAACACAACACAAAAAACTTAACTTTCATTCAAAAAGAAGCGACTTAAAACCGCACTTCCGGTTTGACCAGAACCCCGTAACTTCCAGAAACCCAAGACCCACTCACCTAATTATCCTCCAAAACATTTCACACCTCCAACCAAACCGGAAGTGTCATTAAAATCAGCTCGAAATCTCAACACAACCCAAAAAACTTAACTTTCGTCCAAAAAGAAGCAACTTAAAACCTCACTTCCGGTTTGACCAGAACCCCGAAACTTTCAGAATACCAAGACCCACTCACCTAATTATGCTCCAAAAAATTTCACACCTCCAAGCAAACCGGAAGTGCCATTAAAAAACGCCCAAAAAGCGTCCACTGCACTAATACTCACCCGTGTGCCCATTGTTCGTAAACTTAAGCGGACCACGAACCATTTCATAATTAATAAACGTAAACGGCTCCATTACAATTGCTGTAAGTCCACTCTTTAAATCAATAGGGGATTGTTTCTTCCCACAACAACCCTGATCGAGGCTGCACCAATGTTTCTGATCTAAAACAAAAATTAATTAATGATAATTTATTTATTTGTTTTATTACCATCGTAATCCCAGGAGGCACTGTTACCTATGACATAATTTTATAATTTATGTAACAATGAATTATAAATATTAAAAAACTTTGTATTGAATTTACCAATCCATATGTTCGTTTGTAAGTAAATGTGTACAAGTATAAAAGTTGTTGTAAATTTTGTATCCATTTCGTAGTTTGAGTATCAATCAAATAAAACAATCAGTTGTAAAGTAATTCCTGTTAATGATACGGTAATAAAATAATGAATTATTTTTCATTTATTCAATTGCATTTATAAAATGAGAATGAATTTAAAGGATGTGACGTTGCACTGCAGTGAAGTCAAGAAAACATCACTGCAATATCCAGTTTAAAATGCATCACGTTTTAATTCTCGTTGTAACCATGTAAAAGAAATTAAAATTATAAATATTTTAATTGATTCTGACTAATTAAACGACGCTCTACAACTTTCTAATTCGATATTTTAGTCTATCTCTAACGGTTAAGGCACTATAAGCGAATACACTGCAGTGAAGTCCAGAAAACTTCACTGCAATGCTCGATTAAAAATACATCGCGTTTTAATTCTCGTTATACCCGCGTAAATAAAATTAAAATAAAAAATATTTAAACTGATTCTGGCTAATTGAACTAAGCTCTACAACTTTCTAATTCGAAATTCTCCTCTATCTCTAACGGTTAAACCGCTACAGCAGAAAATTCAACACCCTTTAAATAACTGAATAAAACAACTCATTTTTTCAATTCCTTTATTAAAATCACTTACAGCTACGCCTTAGTATCCCCAAGAATTATTTTCCTACCATTCAACGCTTGAGTTTGCCGAAAATTATCGACCAATTTCTCATGCTCATTTTCACCCTTCTCATTTTGAACAAGATTCCGAACCTGTGCAATCTGAAAACAAAACAAAACAAACTTCAAAACAGTTTGACGCAACAAATTAACAAACTAACGTCGCTTTTTGAGAGATAATTATGAGCCTTAAACACCGTCCAAACCACGGCTTCGCTGCAATTCGGTGTCGTCAATGAACCGGAGTAACGGAAGAACTCGTTCGTGTTTTCCGGTAAAAGTTTCCGTAATTCAAACGGTTGAACTTTACTGCTTTCCTTTTTGTATTGAACTTTGTTGAGTTTCGAGGTGATTGTGTGGAAAGCTGCGCTTGCTTTGCCGTCATTGATCTTTTGTGAGGAGAAGGGATTGGTGTCAAAAGGGTTGAAGGAGGAAAACTGTTATTTAATTAACTTACTTCGTATAAAACTCCAAGAACTGCTATGGCGTCGGGTTCGCGCGAAGCGAGCGCTGCTTTTGGTGTTGCGAATTTTTCGTGGACGTGAACCAAATGCAACTGGAATTAAAAAGAAATGAGGTTTTTTGTTGGATTTGGTGTTTTGGGTGGAAATTGAGTGCTGAAAGTTATGGATTTTATCAATTTCTGAAATATAATAAAGAAATGGCACTTTGCTGCCCCTGAACTTCACAGCACAACACTAATTGCAGTTTTATAAATTTTATACAGAAAATAAAGAAATAATATTTTGCTGCCCCTGAACATCACGACATAACATCACTTTCCCATCAATACATCAATACATAATTTTAAAGAAATTGACATTTATTTGCTACCCCTGAACTTCACTGCACCACACACATCAGTTTTTAAAAATTTTTTTTAAAATAAAAAATAAAAATTTTAATTACCTCAAGTGATGTTGATTTACCATCAACCGTATGCTCGGATCCAAATTTATCATTACCAGCCCAATGCATGTGCAGCGAATACAAGTTATAAACATGAGGTAATCCGCCTCCTTCTACTTTTGGGTGAAAATTGTCGAACAAAACTGCAACTAAATTCAAAAACAAATTTCGAAATTCTCATTTATAAGATTTTATAGAGGTTTCTTAACTCGTATGTCCGTTGTTTGCAAGCGGTAGAGTTCCCGGTGTCGTTCCGTAATCGGTGAATTTGAACGGATTCATTTTGGTCGACTGTAAGCCTTTGGTTGTGATGTCGACAGGAGATTGTTGTTTGCCGCAACAAGTGTTCTTTATGTTGAGATTCTTGCACCAGCCTTTCTGATCTAAAATAGTATAAATATGTCTAAATGTGTTTATTAAAAATTTAGTTGAAATGGAATTATCAAAGTTATTAAGTTTTTAAAGTTTTATGATTATTATTCAAAATTCAGTTGAGATTTTTTTGAATTACTGAAATGCAGTTGATATCTATACGATAATCACTGAAATCTATAAGTTTACATCCATCATAATTCAAAACAACAAGTAAATGTACACAAAACTAAATACCTTTATAAGTCCACTTAAACTTAGACGCAGCCGGACTCACTACACAACAAAATCCATTACAAAATCAATCTTTAAACACAATCAACATCAATTTACCACTCCATATATTCATTTGAAAGTAAATAAAAGCACTTAAAGCAACAAAAACATACATAATTCGTTATTAACTAACTACAACTTTGACTACTAAATAAATTTTAAATTTATTACAATCGAAAACAATAAATAATAAACACATTTAATATCATTTATATCCTTTCTTCGCCAACTACATTACACCCGAACGGTTGTGAGTTTATGATAGTTTATGGTTTGAAAGCCCTGCAACTGCTTTTGGGATAAGTTTTTGAAAATTTTTGCTTTAATTTACACGAAAGTTGTATTTTCTTGTCCAGAAAAATCACTGACCTTGGCCATTCTTGAGCGCAGAACCCTTGGGTCTAGAGGTGAGTGTGCTAACCACTGGTCTGCCGGCGCCAGCGAAAACCAAAGAGTTTGAGGGAAATTGAAGGAGATGGGAGTGAGGAAGATTGTGAGGGATTAACCCTACCAACCTGTTTTTGGAATTAATTTGTGAAATTTTTTTGAAATTTTTGGTTTTATTTACACAAATGTTGTTATAAATATTATATCCATTTCGAATTTTGAGTATCAAATAAAACAATCAATTGTAAAGTAATTCCTGCTGTTAATGATGAGGTAATAAAATAATGAAATATTTTCATTTATTCAATTGCCTTTATAAAATTAAAATAGATTAAAAGGAGATGACGCTGTAGTAGTGAAGTAAGTAACTTCACTGCAACGCTCGGTTAAAAACACATCGCGTATTAATTTCCGTTGAACTCGCATAAACAAAATAAAAACAAAAAATATTTTAATCGATTCTGACTAATTAAACCACGCTCTACAACTTTCTAATTCGAAATTTTTCTCTATCTCTAACGGTTAAAGCGCTACAAGCGAAAATTAATCAACATTGAAAAAAAATTTGCACAAACACAAAACAACTTATTTTTCAACTTCTTTATTAAAATCCCTTACAACTATTCCTTAGTATCTCCTAGAATTACTTCCCTACCATTCAACGCTTGAGTAACCCGAAAATTATCGACCATTCTCTCAATTTCATTTCCACTTTTCTCGTTCTCAAGAAGACTCCGAAACAGCGAAATCTAAAAACAAAACAAAACAAACTTTAGCTCAATTCAACGAAACAAACTCACGAACCAACCTCGTTTCTCGAGAGATAATTATGAGTCTTAAACACCGTCCAAACGATGACTTCACTGCAATTCGGCGACGTCATCGAACCGGCGTAACGATAGAACTCGCTCGTGTCTTCCGGTAGAAGTTTCCGTAAATCGAACGGTTGGACTTTGGTGAGTTCTTTTTTGTGTCGAACTTTGTTGAGTTTCGAGGTGATCGTGAGGAGAGCTGCGTTTGCTTTGGCGTCGTTGATCTTTTGTGAGGAAGAGGAATTGGTGTTATAAGTGGAAGGGTTGAAGAGGGGAATTGAGTTTCGTTACGTCGTAAAAAACGCCGAGAACGGCTACGGCGTCGGTTTCGAGCGAAGCGAGCGCTGCTTTTGGTGTTGCGAATTTTTCGTTGATGTGGACTAAATGTAACTGGAAGTGGAAAGAAATGAGGTTTTGGTTCAGGGGGGCGTTGATTTTGTTGTTTTTGGTGGAAATTGTGCGATTGAATTTGTGAATTTTATCAATTTTTGTGATATAACGAAAGGAAATTGCACTTCGCTGCCCCTGAACTTCGCTGCACAGCACTAATTTTTTTTTTTTTAATTATTAATTTTTGCAATTTAAAAATTTTATATATAAAATAACTAATAGCATCTTGCTGACCCTTAACTTCACTACACAGCACTAGTCAGTTTAAAAAAAAATTCCATCTCGCTGCCCCTAAACTTCACTGCATTACATCATTTCAAAAATAAACAAACAACTAAAAACTCACTTAAACATTTAAATTTTCAATTTCCACCACATCAAACACACAGAACCACTTCTGGTAATCCCCATTACCTCAACTGATGTCGATTTACCATCAACCGTATGCTCGGATCCCACTTTATCATTACTACCCCAATGCATGTGCAGCGAATGCAAGTTATAAACATGAGGTAATCCGCCTCCTTTTACTTTTGGGTGAAAATCGTCGAACAAAACCGCAACTAAGTTCAAAAACAAAATTCGAAATTCTCATTTATAAGTTTTTATAACGTTTTTTCAACCCGTATGTCCATTGTTTGCAAGCGGTAGAGGTCCCGGTGTCATTCCGTAGTCGGTGAATTCGAACGGTTTCATTTTGGTCGACTGTAAGTCTTTGGTTGTGATGTCGATTGGAGATTGTTGTTTGCCGCAACAAGTGTTTAGCTGGAGATTGGTGCACCAGGCATTCTGATCTAAAATTTTCAATATTTTATATATTATTCAAAATTCATTCGAATTTGGACTAAAATCAAACAAAATGAATAAAATTTGAACTAAAATCAAACAAAATCAATAAAATTTGAACTAAAACCACAAAAATTCAGTCGAATTTCGATCAAATCAACCAAATTTCGACTAAAATCATTAAAATTCACTCAAAATTCAACACAAATCACACAAATAAACATAAACATCACAACAAATCACTAAAAACCATCCAATTTACACCCCATAATTCAAAATCACAACTAAATACAAAAACTAATTACCTGCATGATTCCACTTAAACTTAGCCGGACTCACTACGTAACAAAATCCATTACAAAATCAATTCCTAAACACAATAAACACCAACTTACCACTCCATATACTCAATTGAAAGTAAATAAAAGCACTTAAAGTAACAAAAACATCCATAATCC
>JAQIXT010002681.1:0-10105 GCA_034700445.1 Stenotaenia linearis | reverse complement strand
TATTACGAACTCTCGATATTGCGAACAGATTTGACGGTCCCTTCGAGTTCGTTATATCGAGGTTCGACCTGTATAAATATTTTTAATAGCTATTAATAATTTTTAATTTCTAAATAGGAATTCTTCTTTAACTTTTGCAATCATATTTGAAACCATTCTTGCATTATTTCTTATTTACACACCAAAACTTGAAGTGGCTCTTCGCACAATGCCGCTTAGGTAAGTTTTTCTTTTTGAAACAGAAAAAAATTACTTCTATTTCTTTTCTCTAGAATCAACTGGTGGATCACAGCATTAATATTCTGCCTTGCAATATTCATCCACGATGAATGTCGCCGTTTCCTTGCACGAAACAATCCTAGGGGTTGGACGAGAAGACATTTTTATTGATGGAATATCATTCTTTTTGTAATTTTTAAAATCATTTTGTCACATATAGTATTTTATCCGTCCATAATGATTTCTCTTAGATCTGAGGAAATAATGTGTATATTTTTAGAAAAAAACTTTTTGAATTGTATTCATTTTACATACAGGTTTTCGATTTTTGTAAGAATATATTAAAAGAGCAAAATAAATAAACTGAATTTTAACTATACCAATATGTCATCAACTGGAGGTCTTTCTGAAATGTAAACAATTGTAGTTTTCAATGAATTATCAGGAATTAAGATTTTATTGAATTCATGAATTCAACTGATAAATCCACATGGAGTAGAAATGCATTTTAAAAGTATTTAAACTTTAGTTTACTTTATTTATTTCAATAAAAATAAAAAATGATTTATTTTAATTTAATTATATTTCAAGAAATGCTATTAAATTGACAATGGATTTAATTTTTTTAGATGTAAAAATTATTAAAAATTTCAGAAAACTACGAAAATCGAGTAAAAATTTGGTAAAATGTACAAAAGAATCAATTCAATAATGAAATTCACTTAACTATTTTTCATTAACTTTATAATCCATGTTTGAGTACAGTCGCTTGCAGCCTAAATTCTCATCTCTCCCTTTATCCACGCGTGGTTGCTTGAATTACTGACAAATGCCTGAGGCAAGGTAACAAACAATTAGGTCGAGAAATCCCAAACATCCAAGATGGCTATGCGTGAGTTTCCAGATACTTCATGAAATAAGAAGTACCAACAAATACCGTAATGCCGAACTTTGAAAAACTCATCGTATTGTTATTTATTACATCCGTAACTTTTGGTTTGGAAGACTTCACAGACCCACCCCGTTATGTGTGCCCTCGAAATCAACGCACTTTACTACCGTGTAACTGTGACTCGGGCGGAGAACGCGGGTTGTCAATATCCTGCCGCAAAACTAATTTAGCAACTCTATCACTCGTACTGAAACAAATAACAACACCTCTAGAAACTTTTATTCTAAACCGATGTGACATCAAACGATTTTTTGGTCCCATTTTCTCGCATCTGAGCATCTACAATCTAATTATCAACAACAGTCACGTGAGCGACTTGGAGTCTTCACTCTTCCATCATGTGGACTCAACACTTCTAGAACTGCGATTGCCTCGAAACAAATTGGAAAACGTCCCATCTGATTCAATATCTCGACTAAAATCCCTCGTTCTTTTCGACATGGGATGGAATCAGGTCAAAACCGTCAAGGCTAAATCATTTCTCGGACTAAACTCACTCACAGAACTCTTTTTAAACGATAATTCCATTTCGACCATCGAATTAGCTGCCTTTACTGGTCTTCCAAACCTAAAGAAACTTCACCTTTACGGGAACGAATTGAAAGAAATTGCAGCCAACGTCTTTAAACCGCTGCGGCCGCTTACTTTCCTGGATTTGTCGAGGAATAACTTGACCCGCTTGCAAACATCATATTTTGCTGACTTGGCCAGTCTCGTTTTTCTCAATGTGTCCTACAATATGATTGACACATGGACGGCATCCACATTCGCCCGAAGCGCTGCCCTCAGATGGCTCAGTGTTGCAGGAAATAGATTGAAAAAACTGGACGGAGGCATGATGCGAGGGATGCGACCTCTGAACAGACTGTATTTGAATGACAACCAAATTGAAACAATTGAACGAGCTGTTTTCACTTCCTCGCCGCGTTTGCGAACAATTAATCTGGCCAGAAACAAACTGAAGGAAATCCCATTCAACACGTTCATCAAAATGCGCTTTTGTGATGAGATTGATCTAAGTGAGAATTTCATCACTCATTTGGAAGAAGGTTCTTTTAAAGAACTTAATCAGTTATTGCTGAATTTAAGTCACAATGGTCTCAAGAATATTTCGAAAAATGCTTTTCAAGATTTAGTTCTAATGGACAATCTCGATTTATCGCATAACGACATCGAAACAATTCCGAGCGACTGCTGCAACAATGCTGATGCTGTGATTTTGTCTGTAAACCACAATAAAATCACCAATTTCACCGATGTACCGTACGCTAACATGTCGAATGTCAAAGTTATAAATGCAAGTTACAATTTGATAAAATCGATCCCAAAAGACGCATTTCCAAAACTGTACGAACTGCACACGATTGACCTGAGCCACAATGAAATTGAGAAAATAAACGATGCGGTATTCCAGCCGCTATTCAGCATTCGGTATGTTAATGTGAGCCACAACAACTTAACCCAAATTGGGGCAGCCACCATTGGTACCGTTCCAACAATGCTTGAATTGGATCTGAGCAACAACAACATTAGCCAGTTAACACCGCAAGCATTTTTCAAGCTGGTGTCCATTCGCACGCTCCGTTTGGAAAATAATTTGATTAACAATATGATTCTACTGCCAGTTTCGCTGGGAGAATTACATTTAGAACACAATGTGATCGAAAGAATCCCCCAGGAATCATTTCCCTTCATGAATTCCCTTCTCCAACTGCACCTGGACCACAATCTTCTGGAAGACAATTTGGACGGTGGATCTTTCCGGCACTTACTCACTCTAAGATACCTGGGTCTCACCTACAACAATATAAGTCACATCCCCAGAGACGCGCTTCAAGACATGCCAAGCCTGCAATATCTACATCTGAGCCACAATCGATTGAGTTACATTGATCGAGGTGGATTTGGGACGTTGCCGATCGTGTTTGAATTACACGTAGACTTCAATAACATCACTTCTATCAGTCCAAACGCATTTGACGGAATGCTTCAGCTTCTTATGCTCAACATCAGTTACAATGGATTGAGGCACGTTCCAACGGATGCCTTTCGTGGTGTGGTCGCACTCACACGTCTGGATTTGAGTCACAACCAGTTGGCGAAGCTGGAGAACAAAACCCACGGCGTTTTGGCCGATTTGTTATCTTTGGAAAATGTGAATTTATCCCATAATTCATTTGTTTACGTTTCAAAAATTATGTTTCCGTACAGTCCGTATATTCCGTATAAACTAAAATTTGTGGATTTGAGTTACAATAAAATTCCCATCCTCACCGCGGAAGTCGTTAATGGATGGAAAAAAGTAGAAACACTTGTATTACGTCATAACTTGATTACCGAAATCTTAAAAGATGTCGTGAAGAATTTAAGCAAATTGGAGACTTTGGATTTATCCTATAATGAAATCAGTAAACTACCACCGGGATCTTTAGGTCCATCAAAAAGTATTAAATACTTGAATTTACGAAACAATCGTCTGCGAGAATGGCCACGAGCTGACTTCAAAGTGTTGGCGCAGCAAGCAGATTTTTTGGATGTCAGACATAATAGGATACGGAATATTTCAGACCAATCACTGCTAAACTTACTCGAGAAAGATGCTCGGGTGTTGGTTGCGGGTAAGGAAAATGACGAATCTGTAAATTATTGTAATAATAATTAAGAAATTTCTATTTTTTTTAGGTAATCCCATCACGTGTGACTGCAGTTTGCGACCCCTTCATCAGTGGCTCCACAACCAAATAGATGTAACTGCGTGGAGAAGTGTTCAGTGTGCATTTCCGGAAACAATTGCAAATACGTCAATCATTCAATTGAGTCAAGAGGAACTAAGCTGCGACGAGAATCCACTTCTAAAAAAATTATATCCATACACTGCCCATGTCAAAATTCACTCCTTAGAAAAACTTGGTTCCACTTCTGTACGCGTCACGTGGTTTGTGGTTACTTCGGATGATATTGGAGGATTCCGGTTGAGTTTACGTCAACAACCAAACAATACTTTGGTGCGAAAGATCGATATTCCATACGATACAAGAGAACAAGTTGTAAGTGGAATGAGTGGAGGTTTGAAGTATATTCTGTGTTTAACAACAATAGCAACTGATGAAACAGTCAATAAAGGACCAGCTGCTTCATGTTTTCCTCTAACAACACCTTCAAATGCAATTAAATCAGAAATTAATAAATTAATTCTAATAGGAATTTTGCTAATGTATGTACTCACGTGGTTGTGCATTTAAGAAAATTGTGAATTTTATAGCTGTATTATACAATAGATTATTAAATTATTAAATTGGATGATTGAGAAATCGTAGAATGATCAATGGGAATTTAAAATCAGTGGGTCACTGATTTTAAATTCCAAACCCCAAAACATACACGTTAAAAAAGCGTAAAAAACACTCAATGATAAAAAATCATCGTGTGTATGTGTACTATTCTATTAAAATAAAAGTGTACATATTGCGTCACCAAGATGTTTAACGGGACCGGTGCAAACGACGGGCGGGGCGGGCAGTCAGCCACGGCCCCGACCCCAAAGGGATGCCCTTGATCAGAAAAATGGGGACGTGTGACTGGGGAAATGTAGGAGTGGGGCACCAAAAAGTTAAGTTTTCTTCGGAAGAAAACTGAAAACCAATTTTATCCGAAAATGGAAATAAACTAATTTCTAAAATAGTTCATCTGTCATTTTCGGATAAAATCGGTTCGGATCGGATCGGATCGGATCGGATCAGATCACATGCTTTTTATCCGAGTTAAGGTCGGTTCGGTTTCGGATTGGTCAAAATCCGACTCAATCCGATCCGATGGCATCCTTAGTGGTTCATTTAATTACAAATTGTCATTATTTTGTAAACCAATACAATTTATTTTATTAAAAATGAGCTGCAATCACAATTAATCATTTACTCATATTTCCTTAACATCACATCAAAGTAACATGCAAAAGAATTTAAAAAACGAAATAATGTTTTAAAAAAATGATCTTCATTCCATTCCATCTTCCACATCCGAAGAAATTTTCTCCAACTTGACAAAACATTCCTCAATTTTATATTCCTCGCAAAGCGGCAAATCATTTACATTCTTTCTTCCTCGTCTCTTCTTAACGATCACCGCCGCCGGTTCATCCTCGCTTTCCTCATCGGACAAAGCGTAATTTACTTTTCCCTTCTTTCTCCTCGGACTCATCCGCTCTCCTTCGCTGTCCGAAAACGAATTGTTTTGCGCGGAGGCTTTTCGAGTTTGTCTCTTCTTCTTTCCATCTTGATGTGTAATTTCGTGGTTATCGAGGAAGATCTTCTTCGCAAACACTTTGCTACAAATTTTGCAAATAAATTTCTGCTCGTGCATGGCCATGTGGTCGTCGTACGAATTTTTCCATTTGAAATCCTTGCCGCATTCGTCGCAAGTGTAGTTTTCGTTTTGCTTGCTGGATTTAGCCGTTGTCTTTGGTTGCTTCGCAGCTTTTTTCTTCTTCGGTTCCGCTTTTTTGCTTTTTTCTGAGCTTTGTCCCGAATGATCTTCCTCTAAATGTTGATCGAGACTTTCTTTGTAGACGAAAAATCGTTCGCATTGATCGCAGTTGTACATTTTGATTGACGGTCCATGCTTCTTTCTGTGATCGGCGAGAGTTGTCGGGTCGGTGAAAACTTTCGAACAAAAATTGCAGCTCAAATCGTCTTCGCCGTTATTTTGAACCGATTCTAATTCTTCCTCCTCGTCCGAACCGGCTTCGTCGTCGAAATCCGGTCGTTTTTCACACGTTGCCTCGTGATCTTGAAGACCTTGCTTGAAAACGAACTGCTTTTCGCAATATTCGCAGCTAAATATCTTGATTTTGTTTGCTTTTGTGTTTCTTTTATCACCGCCGTTGTCTTCCAATTCGTTATCATTTTCGCGGTTTTTTGCTGCATTCCGTGTCCTCTGGGTTCTAGTGGATGATTCGCCGTCAGTCACTTCCGTATTTTTTTTCGTTTTTCTCGGTGCGCCCATTTTGTATTGTTTATAGCTAAACAGAGAATTTTGTTGTTGTACTTCTTTTATTTTTTACAGATTACCACATTTGTTTAGGCTTACTTACCTTTTCAGATCAGCACGTTGTTAATGCAAATGAAGAGCCACGATTTGGTTATTGGTTATGGTTGGATTGGATTGTGCAGCGAAGTGAGAGAGAAATCCGTTACATACCGAAGTGGTCGTATGGTGCACGGCGTGGCTGTGAAACAATGACCTCCACCTTGAGATTTTCTTTTCCTAAGGGGTATTTCTTTTTACAGCATGTAGCGCTCCACTGAAGTGGTATGGAAGTCCATCTGTGTCATTAAGTCTACACTTAATTAGGAATTAAGCCTAGGCTTAAATGATTTTGGATACAGATGTACTTCCATACAACTGCAGTGGAGTGATACTTGCTGTAAAAAGAAATACCCCTCTATTGTTTGGGGGGGGGGGGGTGGCAATTGGTCATGTGACTGAATCTAGCAAATCATCATAGGGTTGTCATATGGTGGCCCAGAAGGACCATCGATAAAATTTGAAAATGTAAAAATTTGCACGTGGCCTAGGAGGACCAAATTGACGTCACTTTGTGGTCCTTAATATACAACTTTTAAAAAAATTAAATTAAGTTCCACGTGGCCCAGGAGGACCAAAGTGTAATTTTCATTGAATTTTCACGTGCTTGTACCTTGTTTCTTCACCGTAGCAAAAGGCGCCGAGACTGAAGTCGAAGCGCCCTCTGGTGAGAAAACTGCGAGAATTTAATAAGTCTAGCCAATGATTGGTCAATGCGGGAACACAAATTTATTATCTAAAATCGGGATTTGCCTTAGTAAAAGAGTGTCAACGAAATAAAAGAATATTGGAAATTAAGGATGGGTACAAATGCGAAAATATCGATACATGATATATATTATATCATGATTATTACGATATGATATGAATCGATATACCGTCAAAATTTGCGATATAACACAATACAATACGATATATAACAAAATAAATAATTTTTTAAATCATGTGAAAAAATTTTTAAGGTGAAAAAAATATTTTGGAATGTGAAAATAAAAAAATTTTCTGAAAAACTGAAGAAAATAGTTATCCGAAAATCCAAAAATCCGAAATTCATATAAAAAAATTTTTCTGAAAAAATAAATGTAAGAAATACCATGTAAAATTCGTATCGAAGTTTACTGAAAATACGATACAATATGACAATACATATCGAAAATTGAAAATATCGATGTGTATCGAAATATCGTTGCCCTTTATCGTCCCGATACGACATTATTACCGCCCATCCCTAGTGGAAATGGCACTATGGCAGGTTGGAAACAATTGTGGATCCAACACATACTATGATGTTTTCTAGTAGTTTCTCATTTCTCGCATGTTTGTATTTCTCGAAACGAGAAAAATATTTGGTCAATATCCCAGGAATTCTAGGAAATTTTCGAGAAATCCGTAAAAATGTCAGATTTGAAATAAATAATGTATTAAACGATTCAATATAACTAAATAATTACATTTTAGGAGTCACTAAAGTGATAAGAATATAATATGACTGCATTTATTCAAACAATACTGATTAAAATCTAAAATGAAGGAAAAATATATTTTCTCCTTATTTAAACTAACTGAATTTCAGCACTACATTTCAAAGAAAAATCCCATTTGCTAAAGATGGCACTTTTTCATAGGATTTTACGATTACTAAACAAACAAAAGTTGTATTTTTCAAAGTTTTTCCATATTAAAAGGCCTTAGAACTTAATAATTCTCAGCTAAAGAAAATGGCTAAAAATGACCAAAATTTCCATTTTTCTCGAGAAATTCACGAGAAGAAAAACTTTCAATAACATTGTGTTAAGTGTTATTATTAAATAGTTTTATAAATCATTGTCTGACAATTGTAAATAAAGTAACATTTGACATTAAATGTGACCTTTATTCAAGTATTTTTATTTATTTACTTCGTTTATGTCGAGATGTTTCTGAATTGTTTCGTTTCTCATGACGAGGCGAAGAACTTCTCTCGCGATATCTGTCTTTTCTACTAGAACGATCAAATCTCGGCGACTTCGATCTACTTCTAGATCTCCTGCTCTTGTGTCGGCTATTTGAAGAATAATCTTGTTTGTGGGAATAACTCTGTGGAGGGGACTTCGAAACACTTTTTGAACGATGTCTTCTCGACTTCAAATTGCCATATTTTCGTTCAGGAAATTTCGATTCGTCATCGTTTTTCTGATGCCTGATGTCCTGCTTTGCTCTATCTCCCTTTGGGTCACTTCGCGAACGTTTAGGTTCATTTAGTTCCCGTTCATCCTCGCTAGAACTCACTCTCGGTCTTATTTTCTTTCTTAGTTTAGAATCCGTTCTGATTTTAGCTTCGACCACATCATCGTCGTCTTTTTTTTTAACAGCAACTGGCGCACACCCTTCGTCACGAAGCGCTTTTATCGCAGGATCTGTGTCAGCAAAATCTTTTGGAACTTTGTAATTCGCCACATGATCGACTCTGATTATTCGTTTGGAGAGCTAAAATTAAAATATGTTTATGAGCACATTAAATCGACCCTGATTGATAAAATAAAATCTTACTTTGATTCCATTTAAGTTGTCAACTGCGAGAACAGTGCTGCGTTGATCTTCGTAACAGAGAAAACAATAACCTTTTGATTTTCCTGTTGCTTTGTCCCGTATTAAGTTGATGTTAACGATCTCGCCGTATCTGTAAAATGTTTTATTTCATTCGATTCACCGGTATTTATTTTCGCTTCAACTTACTGAGAAAACACGCAAACAACATCTCCCTCTGTTAATTCATAAGCCAATCCTCCGACAAAAATCCAAGCAGAATCTTTGTATTCATTGTGCCAAGAAGCATTTTCTCCGATTCCTAAATGTACTTCCTTCTCATTTAATTGCTTGATAAACCGAACGTTGCTGTAGAAAAAAAAAAGGAGATTAGAATGCAATAAAATTTACACTCCTAATTTTATACCGACCTTAACGGATTCATAAGGTACTATATTAGTTATTACAATCTCGTTGCTATTGTTTATGAATGATAGAAGTAGAACTCGATTCACTTTGACGACTCGACGTCGTGTCGTGGTTCCGCTTCCTATGGAGCCCTGTAGAGGAGCGTCTGGAAGCTGCACCATACCCAATGCTCAGGCGAAGTGAAAATCTGGCTGCTCATTGGCTGGTGAATTTGTGACGTCACTGGTCACAGTAGAGTTGAAATAGCATTGAGTATATTGGTTTTTTTTTGTATTTCTTGTCTAATGTTCTTTTAAAAAGCTGTAAAAGTTATAGAAACTATTAAAAACATGTCAAATTGCAAATATAATGAATTTAATTGAAGCAAGATTTTTTAAATAAAATAAATCTAATTTTTTTTATATAACAAATCACTAAATAAAGATTTATTATTCTTTTGTAACAATAAATGAGGTTTCATCATACTCAAACAATAAATTGATTCAAATCATTGAAAACAATATCTTAAAACTATAATTATTGGCAAATTATTAGCTCAGTTCATGTGCTGGTTTGTTTGGTTTGTGTGAATCAGTGATGTCATATGCTCTCTGTTGTAAAAGAAACAATAAATGCACAAGTTGATCGTGTTTAAAAGTAAAACGGATGCTTTATTCAGTTAAAATACATTCCTTATATACTACAATCAATGTAAGGCACGCGTCACGTGATGTACGCGCGATCACACTATAGTCATGTTGAATATTCAAAAGCTTACGTCACAAATCCCCTTTAGCTTTGAATATTCCAAACTCCAAAAAAATTCGTGTCTCACCCAAAAAATCATCAGTTGGCGAAAAAATGTGGCTAATTTGGTTCTTCGTGGTGTTCTCATCCCTTTCGCTTTTAGAAACTAATTCGTTTGCGGTTGAAATCGCT
>JAQIXT010002680.1:0-10105 GCA_034700445.1 Stenotaenia linearis | reverse complement strand
TTTTTTTTTACAAATTTTAATTAATTTCAGTGGAAAATTGAATTTTATTTGAAAATGCAATTGAAATTTGAAAAAGTTAAACTCAAAAATTATCAACAAACCACCAAAACTTCATCTCTACACATTATTAACAACTCAACAACAATCCCCATCCAACAGCACACCCACCCCTAACCCTAAAAATCATCAAAATGTCAAAGCTCCACCAACTAATCCACATTCTCCAAATTCTCCAACTCCTCCAACACCAAAGTAACAAAATTACACAACCTAACAGTACAACACATAAATTACAATAAATTTTTCTTTCCAGTGAGTAATGCAGACAAGCCTTTCATTTATGAAATTCCTCATGATGTGACAACAGTTGAAGGTGACAACATCACTTTGGTTTGCAAAATAAACACAGCTACAGTGGGTTGTGTGTGGAAAAAAGGGAACAATGTGGTGGATTTGAGTGATAGAGGAAATAAGTATACAGTTGGGAGTGGTGAAGCTGGTGACTGCTCTCTTTTTATTAATGATGTGCAGTTGGAGGATGATCATGGGATGTGGTCTTGTTCACCAATTGTGTGGGGGTTGGGGATTGATTCTAAGGCTGCTCAAGTGACTGTTTATGGTAAAGGTTTTTAAATTTAGCTAAAATTGTTTGTAATTGGGTACAATTTGAATGAAAATGGCCTTAATTAGTTCAAATTCAGTTGAATTTGTATATAATTAGTTGAAATTTAGTTGAATTTGAACATAATTAGTCAAAATTGACATAAATTTGTTCATAATTCTTCAAAATTTACCTAAAATCAATCAAAATAAACTGTAAATTGATCCATAATTAATAAAACTAAATCAAATTTTATCTATAATTACTTAAGAAACAAATAAATACCCACAATGAAGTCAAAACAAACAATAAACAACAATCTCCTCTAAAAAACACCCAAAAACCCTCCAAAACCAGAAACCAATAACAAAATCACTCAAAAATTAATCCTTTTTCTTATTCCAGCAAAACCATGGGACCCAATCCTAGAATACAAAGGAGAAGCCCTAAACAACCACCAAACAATCTCACTCCCAATATTAGACAAAATCCAAACCCTGACTCTAACCTGCACCTCCCACATGGCCAACCCAGATGTCAATCATGAATGGACTTTAAATGGAAATAAAATCAGTTCCAGCAGTCAAGGCATTTATCCTGACGTCAGAAGATTTACTACTGTCACTGTATCCTTTCTGGACATTACTATGCACCCTGAATCAGACCCCTTAAATGTTTCCTGTTTGGCTCAACATGTTACTTATGGCATTAATGTGTCTAAAGAAATATCAGTTGTTGTCGCGCGTGAGTCAATTTTATAATAATTTTTTATAATATTTTATGAAGTAGTGAAATTTGGTTGAATCAATGTTGATTTTTGGTTGAAATATTTTAGTTGAAAAGTAATGTCGATTTAACGTCGACTTTTTATCGATTTTGTCGAAAATGACGGACGGTGTCGAAGAAATGTCGAAAAGTGTGACAATCTTGGATGATGAGAGAGGGACTAGACTGTTGCCATAGAAATGGTGAGGTGGAGTTGAGTTGGCTGAAAAAATGGGGTTAGGGTGCCCTCTGTTGACATTTTTTTTCTGAAAAACGTCATTCAATCTCACTTTTATAGCCAAACAAACATGGTGACCAGTATTTAACAAATTAAAATGAGACTATTAATAAAATATTTGCGAAATTTCAAAACAAAAATAAAAATCTATAAATTATCTGAGTAAATTTTAAAAATTAGCAAATTCTTTTCTGGTTACTTTTTTCTGGTTGTTTGTTCACAATTTTGGTCATACATTTCCTGTATCCCTCTCATCATCCTAGAATGCATCACCAAAAATGTTTTTGATTACTTTATTGACTGAAAAAGTCATTTGATCACTCGTTAATCACATTACGGACTTTTACGATTAAAATTATAATCAACTAACCCTAAAATGATTAAATTAAATACTAATAATGATTTGAAAATGATCAATTATTTTTATATGGGACCGTAAGTTCGGTTAAGATTATAAATAATAAGTATAGTCGGACCCGCTTATAGCGTCAATCGAGGGACCGGGCTTAAATTGACGCTATAAGCGGGTTGATGCTACAAGCGAATCAGCTTATAGCGTCAAAGTGTTGGTCGGACCGCACCAAACGTGACGCTATAAGCGGGTTGAAGCTATAGCCGAGGTCGCTACTGGCGGGTCCGACTGTATTATAATTTCTTTTAGCACAAGAATATCCAGTTTCATTTGTTTATGTTTACTCTGGGTGTCCAAATACTGTGATCACTGAAAAGGGGGAGTATTTCCTTCCCCTGAAGAGTCAACTAAGTTTTATTTGTGTTGCCAAGGGGTACCCAAGGCCTGTGTTTGAATGGGAAGTTAAGAGGAATGGATCATGGAAGTTGGTTGCTCAAAATGTTGTTGGGAATGTTCTGATTGTGGATCAGCCTGGAGTGTACAGGTGTTCAGCTGTTAATGAAGTTAATGAAGAGGGGAAGTTGTATTCAGATGTTGTGAAAGTTGTTGTTGAAGGTGGGTTTTGGAATGAAGTAATCCAAGTGAAATTTCAAGTGGTTGAAATGTAGGTTGCTGGCCATGAAGGTCATTGAAATTTAATTTGAATGAAATTTAAAGAATTTTTTAGATTTTAATGAGTTTGTGCATAGGTTTTAAGGAATTTTATAAAAATTTATATGAATTTTGGTGGATTTAATTAAGATCTTTATGAATTTCAATTTATTCCAATAGATTTCATCAACTTATCTATGATTTTCACTGAATTGCATCAAAATTTATCATCATTTGAAATTTTACAACAAAACAACACTTTAAAACTAATTAATTTCTTTTTTCAACTCCCATCCAGCAATTCCTGACCTACCACCACCCAAACCCCTTCCAAAACCCCCAGAAATCCCCTTTACAGACATCCTCCTAGAACCAATGGACACCCATGCACTTCCAGGCCACTCCTTCATCCTAGACTGTGTCTTCTCAATGCCAATAGAAGAATGCATCTGGTACAAAGATGGCATCAGAACCCCCTTAAACTCAAGAAGAATCCAACTTTTCAGCCACAACCCAACAGAAGGAGACTGCTCAATAATCTTCAACAACCCAAAGCTAAAAGACACTGGCCATTGGCTATGTGAAGGCACTTTCACAGACCTGCAACAAACAGTACATTCAAAACAAGCAAAAGTAACAATGATTGGTCCACCAGAGATACCATACTTAACAGTGGAGAACAAGAACCTTGTCTTAGGACAAAGAGCTTATGTCCAGGCAGTTCATGGAGACAAGAAAATGGTTCCAGTTGTCTGTTCCTTTGAGACAAATTATGAGAAATATAAAATAGAGTGGTTGGTCAATGGGCAGTTGCAGAATTCAATACATACCATAGTTTCTCCATTGTCAAGTGGGTTGTTTAATATATCAAGTGCTATGAGTTTGGAGATTGAACCACCTGGGATTGTTAGAAGAGAAGAGATTGAAGTTAGATGCAATGCGAAGAAGTTTGAGAAAGTGTTGGAGGAAGATGAAGTTGGGACAGAAGCGAGGATTTCAGTTGAATGTAATTATGCTGGGGATTTTTGGTGTGGAAGGTGTTGAGCAAGAACAAATGAAAGCATTTGCAGTTTTCCAAGCTTTATGATGGGCATTGAAATCTCCCAGTAGTAAAAATGGTTTTGCTTACTTTTTAGACGCGACTAATATCGTTCGGATTTATCCATGTTGCCAGTTTGCGATATCAGGTAGGAATTCGACCCAACTCTTCTGCGATGCCAACGGGTTTGCAGCTCCAGTTATCAAATGGCAAAAAAGGGTCAACCAGACTTGGACATGGATTAGAAAGACTAAAACTCACAGACCTTGGATTAGAGTTAGAGCTGCTGGGTATTACCGGTGTCTTGCAGGGAATTATTTGAATCCTTCCCTCGTTGCTTCGGAACCAGTGCTTATGGTCAAACAAAGTGAGTTTATTTTGGTCAGAAATAACAAAATTAATATAACTTTATAAAATTCAATTCAGGAGCATCAAGTTACACAAAATTAGAATCAACTCCATATTTAGTTGGATTTTTATTTTCTATCATTTATATATTCTATAAAAGTTAGTAGAAGACTAGACGAAATGACGTCAAATGTTGATCTTATCTTTTATAACCGTAAAACAGATTCTTTTCGAAAGGGATTTGTTTTGAAAATTTACAAATTTGGGATTTGTTTTGAAAAGAATGTGATTTTTTTTCGAAATGACTTATTGGAGTTTGGGGTGGGAGCCCCCCCTTGTCAAGCTAGGATTCGGGGATGGTGAAAAAATCCTTTCGAAAATAATCATTTTAGAAAAAAATCTTTTCAAAAATAATCATTTTAGAAAAAAATCCTGTCGGAAAAAATTCTATCGAAAGAAATCCTTTTGAAAAAAATCCTACACCTCTTTTATAAATGCCGCAATTCTTTAACAGTGTTAGATCGAAACTGTATTGTAAAAATACCATGTTATACGAGGGTTATATGTAAGCTAAAACTTTAAATTATTTATTATGGTACATTTTACTTTGAAGTAATGGATTTTCATGGTGCATCAAATAAAAATGGCCTTCGTGGTGGTTTTATTCCACGAGCCAAATCCCTCAGATATCAATGATAAGTTTCTTTGAAATTTGTAACACTTGATTTGATACAAAAAATGACATTTTGATAACACTTGTGATAAATTTACAACCTCATGTTGAAATTATCACAGTGAAAAACCTATTTAATTAAGTTATCAGTAGATTTCATTCTCTTCGCAAAAAATGGCGGTGTTAACAGGATACAAATTACATGCACTTATAATTCTAATAACAACAACCATTGGTATGTAAAAGAATACCAATTTCAGAAATATTGATTTAAAAACTTTTCTTTTCACAGTCACAAGCCAAGATGCTTTTTTTGATATTTTTGAACAAGTGCCAGTAGCAGCCAAAATCATATATGGCAATAAGTTAACAATACCCTGCAAAATCACAGAAGAAGCAACTCAGTGTGATTGGATATTAAATCACAAGTTAAAAGCTAGCAGTTCTGCTTCTAACTATGAGTTAAAGGGTAAACTTGCAGATGGTGACTGCTCTTTAACTGTTAATGAGTTTATTGTTGCTGATGATGGACTTTGGATGTGTATTGTACACACCAAAGATGATGTCTTTTATTCCCCAAGAGCTGAAATTGTTGGTATGTTGAATGATGCTTTGTTTTTTTAGAGAAATTGAATTTATTGGTGAACTTCTTTCAGTTTCTCACAATTTGCCAACAAAGCCAGAACTGCAGGTCAATAGATATGATCCAATTAATTCTGCAATCAGAGTTGTGTTTGATCCAAACAAGGCAGATGTGGATTTGAAATGTATTTCAAAGGATGCCTATCCTTTGTTTAAAGACAAGGGGTCTGTTTTAATATATGTTGATGGTGAACTGAAGAGTGAAACTGGAGTTTTGACTGATTCAGCTGATACTCCTGGAACAAATACAAAGACTGTTAGCATCAAGTTCAAGTTTGTAACTGACACTGAAGTCAAGTGTGTGGTCAAACATTCTTTTCTAGATCAGCCTCATGAACTAACAGTCACATGTAAGAAAAACAAAGGGTCAATGCATTGATTGTCCATTTTCAGTAATGCACAAAGACTCAGATAGCACAAATAAAATATTTTTTTATAATTATTTTGAAACAACTCTTTCAGTTGTACATCCAAACTCAAAGTTCAGTATGAACAGAAGGGGAGTCAAGTTAATGTACCCCAAGGATCAAGAAGCTGTATCTGTACCCTCTTTCTTTGGAAGAACAAGAACACTCACCTATAAATGGTCACAAAAGATGGAGGGTGACAATGACTGGTCCAACTTAGCAGTAGCTAGAGACACCTACACTGCCAAGTCATTGGCAACACCTGGAACTTTAAAGATAAAAGCAGAAGTGTGGCAGAAAAATTATTTCAATATCCCAATTGAAAGTGAAGAAACAAATATAATTACATGGGGTAATTTTGTTTATAAATTTTATCTCTGAATCACAAATGAAATAACACTCAATTAAATACCAACAGTACCAATGACAGAAGTGAAGATATTGACACCGCTGAATTTGTCGTTGGTAGTCGGCGAAGAGGAGATAATGGAATGTGAAGCCAATGGACATCCAAAAGCAAAATATTTTTGGATTAAGGGTAAAAATTGAAAATAATTGAAGAAGACTTTATGATTCTAAGTTTATTTAAGTCATTTTAATGTTTTACAATGTTAACGTGATTAAAATAAGCCAGTTTGATGCAAGAATCATGATATTTTAACTGAAATTATTTCTAGTTTCTTCCACTTCTGTTGATATTGTGGCTGATGGTCCTCAGTACACTGTTGGAAGTTCTTCAAGTCATGCTGGGATTTACAAGTGTGATGCAGTTCAGACAGTTTTGGATCAGGATGTTGTCATGTCTTCACTAGAAGCTGTTAGAGTATCATTTGATGAAGGTAGGATTAAATTAAAATTAAAATTAAAAAGAAATAAATCATTGTTTTTTAATTTCAGAATGAAAAAGATGAAACAATGAGATTTTTGAAATTTTCTTGTACAAACACACTAAAAAATGTGTTTATTAACAATAAAATGTCATGTGACAGTTGATGTTAGAATAGATTGTTTATTTTTAATTTAAATTTGAATAGATGAACAGTTAAACTATTTAGAAAAATGTAAAATAAATTAATTTTCTTTCTTAATTGTATTTTATTAATAACATTTTGGGATTTAGGTCAAGTAGGGGGGCAAGAAGGAGGATTATGCTGATTACTGGGTGTGTAATTACAGTTCTTTTAGCTGGAATAGTTGGATTAATCTGGCTCTTCTCAAGACCAAATGGTAATAGCACAAAAAATTATAGTAATTTGATTAAGTGGAGGAATTTGTAGTTAAACCATGTGATGCAGAGAGAACCAAAGATTCTAAGGAGACATCCACACAGTTTTATGGTGGTATTGGACCTGTAGGTCAAAAACAAGGGATCAGAAGTGGTGCAAAGAGAGAATTTGTAGTCCAGAAGAAGATTGTGAGATTGCAGAGTGAAGAGAAAGAGATGAAGAGTTGTGGTAAGTCAATAGAATCAATTCAAAATGTAAATTAATGGATGTATATCTTTGTTTTGATTTTATAAACCCAAAGTTTGTGTTGGTGAACCTCCAATTCTGCAAGAACCCTTAAGTAGCCATTGGTATAAGGCAGCTCAGATTGCATTGTACACTTGTCCTTTGCCTGAAAACAACACAGCTGCCATTGCAACATGTAATTTGCAGCATTGTGCATGGGAAGTTAAGTTTGTTAGTTCCTGTTCAACTCCTGTTAAAGGTGAGAAATTTCTGGAAATTTCTGGAAGCTCAAGTGTTGATGATCTTTCACTAGAATGCATTGGTGGACCTCCAAAGATGGACTCTAGTATTATTGAAGATGATTGGGATGGACATTCTAAGTCACTGGACACTAAAGTACAATATTATTGTTTGAATGATCAAAGTCTTTTGCCAATACAAATGGTTGTTTGTACTCAAAATGAAACATGGCAGTTGGTTTATGGAGAAAATTCTACTCAAAATTGCAGTAGGTTTGATTTTGTCATTGAAAGTGTTTTGTAAAAAGTGATATTTTTGTTTTATAGGTTGTGATGACTTGCCACCAATACCAGAAAGCCATATTGTACAACTGAAGTGGAATGAGTCTAAAGTTTATGGTTCAATTGCTCATTACACATGTGTTGGTCACATAGTTGTACAAACTGCAGTTTGTTTGAGTTCAGGATGGGTTTTGGAGAAGAATTCTTCTTGGAATCATTTGATTGAAGAAAATTGTGGTATGAATCACAGTGATCCTTCATTTTGGAAAATTAAATTTAATTAATAAAAGCCACCTTAATGTAATTTTAGAATGCATTGATGACTTCCCAAAATTCAATTTCCCTTATGACATAAATTGGAATTCTTCTTTGAAACTCATAGGGAATGTTGTCACCTACTTTTGTAATCAGAGTTCAGCAATGCACATGAAAATAGAATGTTCACTTAATAGAATATGGGAAATACTTTACCACAAGTCATGTGGTAAACAAAAAATTGAAAATTATAAGGCAAACATCAAATAATGTTGTTTTCAGAGTGCACAGCTGGTCCACCTGAATTCACTTCAATTGTTTATAGACACTGGGACCAGGAATCAACAATGATCAACTCCAAAGTTGAATATTATTGCAGTCATGAAGTGAATTCAATTTTATTTCAAGTTGCAACTTGTAATGACAGTAGAATGTGGGATGTTTCTGTACTGAAAAAATGTGGTAAATGAAATTTTAGGTTTTTAGTGTTCTTATTACAAGTACTATACATTTATAGAATGTTTGGAGGACCCACCAATTACAAACTCACTTCAAAATGTGAATGAAAGGGCCAGACATGTTGGATCTACAAGAAATTACTATTGTTTACCAGATCCAAAGTATGGAATCAGCCATGTAGTGAAGTGTACTGGAAATGGAACTTGGAAAAACATAATAACTTATTCTTGTGGTACAATGCCATAAGAAATTTATATATTTTCAATTAATAATTTCCATTTTTTAGAATGTCCAACTCCTCCAGTTCTTCGTGAAGATGTTTACCAAACTTGGAGTGGATTCTCAAAATTCTATGTTAATTCTACAGTGTTTTATCACTGTACCAACAATAATTCATCACCCATTTACCAAAAAGCTGTGTGCAATGCTGAAAGACATTGGTCAATGCAGTATAATGGGTCTTTTGCTGAATTAAAACAGAAATCCTGCAGTAAATGATCAGAAAACTTTAAAATCCTCAATAATTGATAGATTTTGTGTTCTTTTAGGTTGTGAAGGAATTCCACCAATGGAAATAAATGGTTTTATAAGAAAATTAACCATAATTTCTAATGAAATTGGCAGTAGAGTCAATTATTCATGTCCTGGGTTGGATAAAACTGAGTTGTCAGGTATTTGTGGTTATGACAGACAATGGAAAGTACCAGAAAGTATTACCAATGATTTATTGTTCAAGAAAAAGTGTGGTTTGATGAAATTTGTGGATTTTTAAAAAAGTTTTTTGTTGTTTATGCCATTTATTCCTATTGCAGAATGCCCAGAATTGAGTTTTGTTGGTTTTGAAACTTGGTCTGGAGTCAGACACAGATTTGGTTCAGTTGTGTCTTTGTGGTGTGTTGCAAATTCATCTCAATTACATCAACAGTTGGTCTGTAAAGAAAACAAAACATGGGTTGAGATTTATAAGGATGAATGCAGAGAAGAAACAACAACTCAACTTGCTGAGACATCAACAGTTACTTTTGATGAACACACAACTGAAATGTCAACAACTTTTGATGTTTCAAGTGAAATTGAGTTTACAACTGAAACATCAACAGTTTTTGATGTCACCACTGAAATGTCAACAATTCCTGAGATTAGAAGTGAAAGAGTTGTTGTTAGGATGTCAAAGAAGCTGGAAATGAAGTTTGAGGATAGAAATGAGGAGATTGTTGATGATTATGATGCAATAACATCAACTGAAGTGTTTGTTGATGATTTTGATGTAATTACATCAACTGAAGGTGTTTTGGTGGAAACAACCACTGATTTTGTTGTTAATTTGAAGGATTCAGTGATAAATTCAAAGGTTTGTTTTGTTTTGTGAGGAATAATGGGAAATTTCAATACTTTTTTGATTTTTGTTATTATTTTAGATGAATGGGACTAAATTGAAGAGAAAGAAAGTTGTTAAGGGTCAATTATCTCCAGTTTTGGTTCAGCAGATCAAAGGAAAAATGGCCAAAATTGAAAATGGATTTAAAACTGAAAATACAACTGTTTTTGTTTCATCTGGGGAAATGAATTTGTTTAGTTTTCAAGTGTTGATTTGTTTTGAATTATTCATTTATGTGTTGAATTTGACATGACTTTATTTTCTGTTATTTATTTGCTGGAAATAAATACTGTGTAAGTTAAATACAAATTAAGTTTTATTTGAA
>JAQIXT010002679.1:0-10108 GCA_034700445.1 Stenotaenia linearis | reverse complement strand
CACAAATCAACTGTCATTAAACGCACAAAAAAAAAAAAAAAAAAAAAAAAAACCCTTTCAGTCCAGGATCAGAACGGATCACTTTACGACATGGCCTTTTGATAGGATTTGTCCGAATGTTTTTATCGATACATTCTAACGGGAAATTACGGTAAATCCGGTTAAATTAATGACATTAATTGCGGAATGCGACATTTTCCATATTTTTACGAAAGAAAAGTTAACGCAAAGATAACTTTCACATTGACTTTACATTGACTTGAAATTTGTAAATTTAATTTTTTTTGCAATTGCGGAATGTGATATTTTTCATATTTTTACGACTGGAAAATTAGAAATTGCGAAAAGATTGGGAAAGAAAAGCGGTGCGCTTAGGTTTAATACTTTGTAGCGAAGAGAGTTTTGGTGCGCTTTTCTTTTCCTAAATAGAAATGAATTCCACCCAAATCCATAATCTTTATTAGACCACACTCGTACAAGCTTCAAAACCATATCTAGACTCTTTTCTTCTTCTCTTGTAAGAGGAAAAAGGAAAAAAATCACTTCCTGCAATGGACATTTCAAGAGTGTGCACTTAAGAGTCATGAGCAATTGTTCTCAAAAGATTCAGAATGAATTTTTCAAGCTGAAGGTGTGAAATAAATGGGAGGAATGATTTATGAAGAGTTAACAGCATAAAAAGACACAAAGTTGTAATCCTGATTGTACACCCGCGCACTGTTGGGGATAATAAATTGTCTTTTGGATTATAAAGTGAGGGAAGACTCATTAAAGAGGGAATTGCAAGGGGATCAATTGGAAACAAATTTTTTCTAAGATTTATCTTAAGAATTTTCACAAAAAGAATTTTCAACTTAATTCAAAATGGCGGACAGTACAAATAAAGTGGATCAGAGAATTCCTTCTTTTCCCTTCTTAGAACATCTTTACTTTAAAAAAAAATATAAAAAGAACATTTTTTTTCTGAGATTAAAATTAAAAACAAAATGGAGGCCAATAATTGTTGATCAAATTAATAATCATTTTATTGTTTTGTATTCTTTCATATTTCCAACCACAGAAAAATGAATATTTAAAATTAATTTTTCTAATCTGTTGGATTAAAGAGATTAAAAGGCGTTAAATCATTAGTGCCAATACATTTAATTAAATGGCTCGCGATGATGGATATTGGATTCGGGTGAGGTTGCAACGCACAAATTGGAATAAATTAAAAATCCAATTTGTATTTTGAATTTCTCAAAATTTAAATAATTTCCAATTCGGACCGAAATTGTTGGGAAATTATGATAAGCGTTTAATGGGAAAGGAAGGTTTGTTTCTGTGAATTGTGATGGAATTTACACTTGTGGGATTTGCTCGCGCAACTATAAATTTTCATCTGTGATGGATTCGCAGCAGACAACCATTTTTGAATTGAAATTCATCTTTATTTGAAAATGGGATTGAGCTGCAAATGGAAGAAAAGTCCTCGCAATTTATTGCTGGGTGTAAAAGGTTTAAAATTTAAGTTTGATGGATTTGTAAGTGTAATAAAATTATGGCACATTCCGCCAAATTGCGTCTGGGCGGAATAAAATGTGGAATTAAAAAAAAAATTTTTTGAAAATTTTTTTTTTTTTTTGAAAAAAAAAAATTTTTTTTCTCGGGACAATGAATGACAATGAAATGTGCGTAAAGCTGTGTTTTAAAGTGCTGGAGTTTGGTAAAGTATTTTTCCATTGTGGAAATGGTAAAATGTTTGGTCCTTTTGTGAATGTGCTGAATTTATTATGATTTTCTGGTTTTAGCATACTTTTGAAGGTTTGCGGTTCGGAATGGAATATGTGGAAATGTTATACATTGGAATCAATTTTTAAGGGGGGAGAGAGTGTAAGTTGGTTTATTGATACCGGGGTTAAAGATGGTGGTGGGGTTTAATCTGGAGATGGGTTTGTGAGTGGAGTTTGGTTGTGTTTTGCTTGTTTGATTGCAAATTGGTGGATTTTAGTGGTTGAGTCATTTTTTTTATTATTTGGTGCAGCAAAGTATTTTCTATTGTTACAATGTAATTTTACAATGTTACAATCATATTACTATTATAATCATTATTGTTACAACCAAATTTTCCATTATAACCCCAAACTTTCCACTGTCAAAATTAAATTTTCAACAACTACAACCAAATTCACCATTTTCCAATTTTTCCATTCCACAAACCCCCAAAATTCACAACAGCAACCAAACTCCCTCCAAACCCCTATCTATAATTAACTTTTGGTCAAACTTTTTCAACGAGCAATAACTTACATCCACATTTCTTTCTCCACAAATTCATTCGGAATTTAAGGCCAAATCAACTTTATATTTTACAAAAATAAAAAAAAAACATTTACACAAGTTGTAAATCAACTTCATTTCATAAGTGAAGCACAAAATTTATTCCATCCACCAAAAAACGAATGCAACAACTTCCAATTGCGATCCTATAAATCACAAACATTAATTTGAATCCCAAAAAAAAAAAAAAAAAAAAAAAAATTTCAAAAAATAACTTAATAAAAATGTAAATTATAAAAAGATATAAATCACTTTTGATTTCTTAATTTAAGAAATTTAAAGAAATCTAAAGGAATTTGAAGAAAGGACCGCGGAGATCATTTGTAATCATCATTTAATTTGCAGAAGGGGGGAGTAGGGCGACACTTTGTTGGGTGGAGCTGGCAGCCATGTTATTTGGGCCAAGGCAGAGAGAGTTGGCAGCGAGCCAAAGGCGCCGACAAGAACCTGCCTCTTCTTTCGCTTCTTTCTTCGATTCGTGCCAAATATTTACTTGTTCGCAAAACATCTTGCTATCAGCAGGAAGCTGCAAGCTGTCGCCATCAGACCGGCGACGCGATTTAAAGCGTTCATTAAAAGTGGACAAAAAACAAAGTGAGGAAAAACGGGGTCCGAGTGCGTGATGGACGAGATTGCGTATCAGGGATGGGCGTGGAGCGGGATTAAAAAATGGAAAGTGGAAGGTGAAAGTGAAGGGTGATATCAATGTTTTTTGGGTGATGGGAGGAGAGTTAAAGGTGGGGTGTTTGTGATTGTGGTGATTAAGGTGATTGAGGTGGGGGTGTGGTGGGTTGGGTGTAGTGAGGGTGTGGTGGGTGGTGGGGGTGGGGTTTGGAGGGTTGTGGGGGTGGGTGGGGGTTGGGGGTGTGGAAATTGTGGTGAAAGGGAAGTATGTAGTGAATAGTTGTAAATTTGTAGGATTTTTTTGCATTTTTTTGAGGTTTTTTAAAGTTTATTTGAAGTGTTGATTTTTGCTGCATATCGCAATTTGTGCTTTATGTTGCAGTTTTTGCAAAAATTAGGTAATTTATTGCAATTTTTATCTGTTTTTTTTTTTCTTCAAAAAATCGCAATTTTTGTCTCAGTTTTTGCAAAAAATCGCAATTTTGACTCTGTGTTTGCGAATTTTTGTATTTTGTTATAAAATCGCAATTTTTGATAAAATGTAATTTGCGCTGTTTGTTTTGTCGCAATTTTTAATAACTTGTAAAATTTATTGTAGTTTTTACAAAAGTTAGGCAAAAAATCGCAATTTTTGTCTCACTTTTTGTGAAAAATTGTTAATTTTTTTAAAAATCGCAATTTTCGATAAAATGTAGTTAATGCTGTATATCGCAATTTTCGCAAAAATTGCAACTTGTAAAATTTATTGCAATTTTTTGTAAAATTATAAAACATTTTACTATTTTCTACAAACCCCAATTTTGATGTTTTCCTCCAATTTTCTATTCCCCACAAGATTCCATGATAAAATTTCAATTTTGATGGATGCAGCTCCCACTAACTTGACAGTACTGATTAAAAATCAAACATACACACAACCTTAGTCCACATACTCACCTTAAGTATATTTTTTATTTGATAATAATGACATGTTCTACAACATGATTGATTGGACTGCCTCACTAAAGCACTGATCCCCTTCATTCACTCTAATGATTACACAACCTTGATAACCTCCAGCACTCCCAAGAAAAACTCAAATAAATATAAAAAATTACTAAGAGATCTAAATATTAAACTAAACATTAGAAACTGAAGTTACTGAATATATAATGAAGGAATACCGAATACTGTGTGAGAAAAGAGAAACAAATGCAAAGGTTTTGATCAGTTTTTTTTTTTTCGAAAACTCAAACCGACTATGGACCGACCGTCTCTATGATTGCAACTTTTGTTGCAGTTTTTGCAAAAATCGCAATTTTTGTCGCAGTTTTAGTGAAGTCACAATTTTTGTAGCAGTTTTTGCGAAAAGTCGAAATTTTTATTGCAGTTTTTGCGAAAAATCGAAGATTTTGTTGCAGTTTTTGCTATAAATCGTAATTTTTGTGTAGTTATAGACAAAATCGGAATTTTCTTAGCAGTTTTTGCAAAATATCGCAATTTTCTTAGCAGTTTTTGCAAAATATCGCAATTTTTGTAGCAGTTTTTGCAAAATATCGCAATTTTTGTAGTAGTTTTTGCGAAAAATCGCAATTTTTGTTTCAGCTTTTAATAAAAAATCGCAATTTTCTTTGCAATTTTTCACTACAAATCGCAATTTTTGTGTAGTTTTAGGGAAAATTGCAATTTTCGTCGCAGTATTTGCGAAAAATCGCAATATTCGTCGCACTTTTTGCGAAAAAAATCACAATTTTTATCAATTATTACATCTCATCTTCCACGGTCAGGTCAACTCCCACAAACACAACTAATACACCCACCACGACAATAATTAACCACACTCAAAAATTGAAACAAACTACAACCCTATCGCGTAATTCACCATTACTTTAATTATCTCCATCGGTCGTTGATAATCTTGGTCGGCAATAAGTGCGAGTAATTGCATAAATATATATACAACACAAACCGTAAACGTTTGGTTTGCTTTATGGCTTTCATTTGCAACAAGGTAAAAATGGGAATTAGATGATTGCGCAAATCACGTTGCACTAAAACTTGTAATTACTTGAACTTTGCAGCTTAATTCCGCATGAGTATATTGTAATTGGAGTGTTTTCTGCTGATCTCTAATTGCTTTCTACAATGTTTGTTGCGAACGCAACGCTGCAATTGTCTTTTCTGACACCTCAATTATGACATTTGCCGCTAATAAATTAAAGACCGAACGTTCCCTCTTAATTATTCACGTCTTCGGGTTTTGGCGGTGACCGTACGTCTTGGGGGGGGGGTCAGGGATTGAGGGGGATTAGAAAAAAGTTGGAGCTCGTTTTGGGAAATGGCGATTCGCTTGTTTTGAGGATTAAGGAAAAAGGGAAGGGAGAATAACAGGATGGAAAAAAGATGCACTGATGTACTGACGGGGATTCTGGGTTCTTCGGAGTTGGGATTAGAGTGAGTGAGGTAGTGGGGGTCTGGGAAGTGATGGATTGGAGATTTGGGGTTGATTTGGGTTTGTTGTTGATTGGAGTTTGGGTTTTAAAGGGTTAGTTTTGGTTTTTATTGAGGAAATATTAATTGGTTTTAGATGGTTCTGGTATTTATTTTGGTACTCGCGCGAAAAATCGCAGTTTTTGTTGCAGTTTTTGCGATAATTTGTAAATTTTCGTTGCAGTTTTTGCGATAATTTGTAAATTTTCGTTGCAGTTTTTGCGAAAAATAGCAATTTTGGTCTCAGTTTTTGCAAAAAATCGCAGTTTTTGTTGCAGTTTTTGCGGAAATTTGTAATTTTTCTTTGCAGTTTTTGCGAAAAATAGCAATTTTGGTCTCAGTTTTTGCAAAATATCGCAATTTTTAGTGCAGTTTATATAAAAAATCGAAGTTTTGGTTGTAGTTTTTGCTAAAAGTCGCAATTTTGCAACTCATTATTGTAGCAATTATTGCGGCTCATTCCCAGTACTATGGCCGCCATGTTTGTTTACAATTTTTGCTATGTGACGTCATTAACTTGATTTTAAAATCGTTCCACTAAAAACCCATTTACTCGCTTAAATAATTACAAAAATTTATTAATAACTGGTTAACATTACATAATTTAATCAAAACTCGAATTTATTTACGACGTCATTTTAATTCCAAAAATTCAATTTTTTGGAAGTTTTTTTTTGTTTTTAAAAAATCAAAGATGGCGGCGGAATGTGAGCTTTGGTGAAATTTTTATTAAAATGTTGTTTTTTTGTGAGTGGGCGGATGTTGTAATGATGTATATATTAACGGTGTTTAAATTTTTAAATATTGCTAGTAGCTAGTAGTATTAAAAATTTAAATGTTGTGCATTTTATTTGTAAAGCATTTTATCATATTTATGCTTGGAGCTTTAAATTCTTATGAACTGAAATGGAGTTTATTTATTTTTGGAAAAGTATTGAATAAAATGCTGTGTGTGGGCGATGTTTTACAAGTTTTTGAGTTTTTTTTTTTGCACTGTTTTGTTAAATACTGTTACAATTTCAACACTTTCTGACATTTTTTTTTTCCAAAATCAAAAAATTGTTTTAGAAAATGACCGAAATTGATGAAAAATGATGAAAAGTGGTTCAAAACTGATCAGAAATGATGAAAAATGACGAAATTTGTTCAAAATTGATCAAAATTGATCAAAAAAAGGTCTGAAATTGATCAAAAATGGACAAAAAGTCACTTTTTTAAACAATAAGTATCCAAAATCTCACAAAATTTCATAAACAATATCAACACAACATGACAAAAACCAAAACTTTTAATTTCCATTCCCCTCCCATCAAAACCAACTGCAACAAACAAAAACTTAGCACAACTTGAAAATTAATTTTCCAAAAGAATCCTCATTACCTCACAAAACCATACGAAAATTTTATCTACGGAATTTAGTAATTTAAATGTAGGCAGAGCAAAAATCCCACTTGACACATGATTCTGGTAGTGTAATTGCCTGTTGGTGATTAGTATTCACAAAACGCTTGTTGTTTTAAGGCAAAGATTAAAGAATTTTCAGTTAATTACACCGACAGCAATTCACCAGACGCATTGCGACGGAATGGATTTCAAACACATTTTTACATTTTTTCAAAAAAAAAAAATTTTTTTTAATTTTTTTTTTCTTTTTTTAAATAAAAAAAAAAAGATGGGAATTTAAATTTTTTCAAAAAAAATTTTTTTTTTTTTTAAATAAAAAAAAGTTGGGAATACACGGATATGGAAGTGGGATTTCGTTAAGACATGAAAAATGCAGTGGAGAGTTAACTAAAAAAGCATGAGATGCAAGTTTGAGTCGAGTAGATGCCAAAATTCATGAAGTTTGTGATTTAAAGCCCAGCTGCTAAGCATCCATTCATTTACCGCATGCGAAAGTGTGACAGGTTATTTCCTAGAGGGGAAACGACTGCTGTACAAGATTCCAACCAAGACAGCGGATATTCCTCAAACAAGTTCAGCGAACTCGAGGAAAAAATGGGAAATTGAATTTTTTCGCGTTTGATGCCCATTGTTTGGGGTGCAACAAGTTATGTGGGATTTGCACAAGAATGGCGTCGGGTTTGCCGATTGGGTTGCTTGGTGGACTGGTTGTGTAAGAGTGGGTTTTGTAAAAATGATGTTATTTCAATGTTGATGGAATGTTAATTTTTGTTGCTGTAATTGTGGCAATTTTTGCGAAAATTACAAATTGGGTTTTTTCGCAAAAACAGCGATAAAAATCGCGATTCCCCGTGATTTTTGTCGCAGTTTTTGCGAAAATAGTAATTTTTGTTAAAAATCGCAATTTCTATTTTGCGACCTCTGCAATCTTCATCGCAATTTTTATCGCGGGTTTTGCGAAAATAGTAATTTTTGTTAAAAATCGCAATTTCTATTTTGCGAAATCGCAACCTCTGCAACCTTCATCGCAATTTTTATCGCGGGTTTTGCGATAATGGTAATTTTTGTTAAAAATCGCAACCTCTGCAATCTTCATCGCAATTTGCGATGTAAGTTGTAATTTATGTTTTACGTCCATTTTTGCGATTTACTGGCATTTCGGTAACCAAAAAAAAATCGCTGAATTCCATTAAAACTTCACCATTTTTACAAAAATGAAAAATATCTTGACATTAAATTTTCAAAAAACAGAAAAATCGACGCGTCTTTAATAATTAACTCCGATGATGAATGGGGGAAAATAGATAAAATATGGATCCGACCAACACTACAATACAACAATGATCTACAATCATCCCATTAATTATCCAAAAATAACAAAATTCGGAACACTCCAATTAAAATCAAAACCTACTTTCAAATTGACAACAAAAAAAAAAAAAAAAAAAAATCCACATATTTCTCACGCCTCACAATTTATCACTTCAATAAAAACTCAGATTCACCATCCTTAATCAACTTAACATTCACATCCTCAGATATTAAAAATTCATTTCCAAGTGTTCCTTTTACACGAAAAGTCAAAGGTCAACATAACCTTTTTTTCCCACTCAAAAACATCGCTTCCGGCCACGAAATGGAGAAAAACAAAAAACCAATTACGCTCAAAAATTTATTTTATTTTCCCCCGCAATTTTCGCAAAATTTTCGCAAAAAAATGGCGAGTTATGAGAAATAAATCAGCAAATGGGATATTTGGATCGTTGTCAAGTTGATTCAGTCCTTGAGTTTGCGCGAAACGAAAAAAAGGAGAATTAATCAAGGTAAAACCCCTTTTACGTTGGTCGAGATAAAAATAAAGTATAAAAGTGTGTGAGAGAGAGGAAAAAAGTATAGGAATATTTCAGGTCATATTGGTTGAGACCCAATTAGGAAAATAGGTTTTCCTTGTGTGAAATTGTCTCTCATTTTGAGAACACGCCTGAGTCTCACGTGACTCGAGTGCAAATGTCATATCGATCGCTGCGGGCTATTATTCGCTGCAAAATGCAAAGCTTTGAATTTATAACTAAACCACACACAATAAAAATGGTCGACACGGTTCGTCAGGGTGGTCTGGATGTTTAATTCAAGTCGTTAATAAATTATTGTTTGGTTTATTAGGGGAGTGTGAAAGAGGTGAAAGTGGAAGGGGGGAGTAAGGGAGGTTGAATCTCGGGGAAACGGTAGTGAGTGGATGGATGGTTGTTAATTTGTAAGGGGGGAGTATTGGGGTTTGATGGAGTGAAACAGGAAGAGGGGGTTTGTGGGAAATGTTGGTTTGGGGGGAGGGGTTGGTTTTTTTTTTTGTTTGGTTTTTGATGTTTTTGTGTAAATTTTAGTAATTTGTTTTGGGGTTTTGTTGTTTTGTTTTGTTTTTGATGTTTTTGTGTAAATTTTAGTAATTTGTTTTGGGGTTTTGTTGTTTTGAGGGTTTGTTATGGGTACTTCCGGTTGCGTTGGGGGTTCGGGATTTAGTGGGTGTAGTGATAAGTATGTGTAGTTGGTTTTCCCTAAGTTTTGAGTTTGTAATCAAACCGGAAATAGTTTTTTTAGTTCATTCAAATTGTACAATTGAATAAGAACATAAGGAAAATTGGAAGAAAACATTTCCTTTTAATATCAAAGACCTAAAAATGACTTAAATTCAACAAACTTACGGATAAAACTTAGTTTTTTGGAGTTATTCATCACTTCCTGTGTTCAAAAATAACAAAAACTCGAAAAATTATTGAAATTTAATTATTTTGAGCTATTATTTCGACCACTTCCGGTTACATTAGAAGCTTAGAATTTAATAGACAAAATGATACACACAAATAATTACTCCCCACAAAATTTCAACCTCATAACCAAACCGGAAGTAGTATTTCACCTCCATTGAACAAAACATTAATAGGGTCACTGCAGGAAAAACTTCATCTTTTAACATTACACTTCAATTCCAGTCACCAAACCAACAAAAATAGAAAAATCAAATCAATTTTTTATTTTTCATTTATTCCTTCTTTTGCAATCGCCAAAAAGCAACATGCAATTTCCACATAACAATGAATTACCTCACATCCAACACACAACAATGATTCCGCGAACACTTTACGGCAAAACAACTCCCAATTCTATCTTCCACGTGACAACTCGATACAATTGCTGCTTAATTAAATAAACATGAAGAATGTTTATAAATGCAAAAGGTTTTGCTGAATTGATGAGAATTTTTTTTTTTTTTTTTTTTTTTTTTTTTTTTTTTTTA
>JAQIXT010002678.1:0-10108 GCA_034700445.1 Stenotaenia linearis | reverse complement strand
GATAAACAACTTCGAGTTTTGACTAAATTAGTTATTGTTAACTAATAATTAATAGGATTTTGTGATTATTTTAGCGAATGGATACATTTTTAGTACAAATTTAAGCGATTTTAAAATTCAGTAAATGACGTCAAATTTATAAAATCGTAAACAAATATGGCGGCGATAGCGCTAAAAAAAATCGTAACTGCGCGTGCGTGAACACAAAAGGAAATATAAATTTGAACCTTCTAGTTATAATCAACTAATTTTTTCTCATTTGCATTAAATTTTTTGAATATTATTGGAAAAAAAATTTTTTCTCAATCAGCTGTGAAACTGTAAACTTTTAAGTTTCAACTCTGAACTCTCCCAGAGCAATGAGGCTAAAACAACATAACGTGGAAATTCTTACCTGCTGATTGTTGAAACTTATCACTCCCGTCCAGTACCATGTCATTTCCTTCTAATTTCGGCTTGGCCTTGGTTTTACTCCACGGTTTTACTTTGCGCTTGACTCGAAGAAACTTTACAGACAGCAAAAAACATGACAGCTTGAATTTTCTCGTGTTACTCACATGTTTTCAACTTTCAAATCTGCAGCCACTACATCTACCAGTGTTATTTTGAATTAGAGCGCCGCGAGCGCCTTAACGTGCCCTTTAATTACAGCAGCGCCAGCGCATTACACAGACAGCGTCTCGATTCAACAAAATGGCTGACTCGTGGAGTGAAGTTAAACAAGCGAAAGCAGAAAATCGGTACGAATTAGTTCTTTCGGGTGCTGACATTTCGAAGAGGATATCCGGAAATGGTCTGGACATGACCATATTTTCGTTGAGTAACATCAATTTCCTAGAAATCAGTAAAACAACGTTATCTATACTACCGGACCATGTGGCTGACTTGCACAATCTGATGCAATTGGTGTTACACAGCAACGAATTGAAGACCCTTCCATCGGCCGTGGGTAAACTGACGAAATTGAAGATTTTAGACGTATCTCGCAACGAGCTAACCGAATTGCCGGACGAAATATGCTCTCTTACCTTGATGCAGCGTTTAAATCTGAGTGGAAACCAACTGACGCGTCTGCCGGAAAATTTTGTCCAGCTGAACAAGCTCATCACTTTGAACGTTTCTCAGAATCAATTGGAAGAATTCCCCATCAACTGCACGGGAGAATTCAACTTCCTTACCGAAGTAAATGCCAAATCGAATAAGATTAAAGACATTCCTTCAAAAATTAACAACCTGAGTAGCTTGAAGATGCTGGATTTGGAGGAAAACCAGATAAAACAAGTGCCGGGCGAGTTGGCCGATTGTACCAAATTAAAAGACTTAAATCTGAAAGGAAATGCCTTAAATGACAAACGATTGAAGAAAATGGTCGATCAATGCCATTCGAAACAGGTAATCGAATACATACGTCTGCACTGTCCGAAGGAATCTGCAAATTCGGCACAAAAAAGTAAAAGTAAAACGAAGAAGGGAGGAAAAAGCAAAGGAAAAGATAACGCTGAGCTCGAGCAGGTAAACTAAACATTTGTAACGTTTTATTTTATAAAATTGATTAATGTTTTCGATTTTTAGGTGCAAGATGCTTTGGAAATTTTACATTTATGCGACGAAACGCCCGTTGTTATGATGATGGATGCAGTAAAGGAAATTCGACCTCATATTTTGTGTTGTATTTTGCGGAATGTCGATTTAGTCACGGAAAATAAGTTTAAAAAATTCATAGCGTTACAGGTTGGTTTTGGGCGTTCTCGACATAGATTTTTGTGAATTAATGTGGTTATTGTTTCGTTTATTAGTCAAAACTTCACGATAACGAGTGTGAGAAAAGAAATTCGGCTACAATTGCGACTCACGATCTTGGAAAAATTCCAAAAAATTTAGTATATGACGCACAGCCGCCTCACGAGATCAAAGTGAGTAATTTTGTCCTTTAAAACAATTTGAAGTTATTTAACTTCTAATTTACAGTTGGTTCCACTGCTGAGTCAAAAAGAAGTGAATGGACTTGAGTATTACAACCAATTGCGTAAAGAAGCAGAAGCCTTACGGAAGGAGAAAAAGAGGAACACGTATTCAGGAATTCACAAGTAAGAAAATAAATACAAAACTGAAAATTTTATTCGGTTAAAATTTAATTTTCTTTAGATACCTATATTTGTTGGAGGGAAAACCACTTTATCCGTGTTTAAAGTTGCAGGAAAATGGTCCAGTCATTTCATTGCCACCGATTACCAATAGTGACATAACAAAAGTAAGATTATTAAATGTTTTAACCTATAAAAAATTAAAATATTTTTATGCAGATCACTTCGGAAACGACTGATATTTTCGTAGAAGTGACCAGCTCGAGTAGCTTAGCCATTTGCAAGAAGGTTTTGGATGTTTTGTTGAGTTCGTCGCTGCAGTTAGGCATTGGACAAAACAATTCCCAAAATGGTGAAGTGGGAAATGATGAAGTACCAAACATACTGAAGGTCGAACAAGTTAAAATCGTGGATAAAATTGGCCAACTTCGCGCTGTGTATCCATCCCGCACTGATTTGCAATTAGAGAATATTAAAATCATGCGTAATTTTGATTAAGTTTTGTTGATATTTTTACCTTTGTAAAATTGAGATGCAAAATAACAATAAGAAATATGATTGAAGAATAAAAATTACATTTTAAAACTAAAATTTTTAAATTATTTTTGAGCTAGTTGTTTATTTATAAATTGAAAAACTTGCAAATGCAATTACAATACGTAAAATTTGAATTTAATTACAAGATTTTTAAGTTGCTTTACCTTTAATTTTAGTGTGACAGTAGCGATCAATGGTCATAGTATTCATTCAGTCTTGATAACAAAATGGCTGGCACGCCAATTGAAGTTAAGAAAGTCGAGAAGGAAGTCAAACCTGAAAATCGTTATGAATTGGTTCTTTCGGCTGCTCAGATTCTGGATGTGAGTTTACTAACCTTGACTTCCTGCCAGTCGTCTAAACAACGCTGCCTTTCCATGTGCGCTGACCTGCAACACTCCGACTTGCACAATCTGATGCAATTGGTGTCGCAAAGCAATGAGGGGAAACCCATCCAGTGGCTGTATATAAAGTGCGATTCTGAAGATTTTGAATATGTTTTACAACAGTTTAACCGAATTGCTGAACAAAATTAATTCAAGGATGTTTTGTTAAGTTCTTCACTGCAATTAGGCATTGGACAGAACAATTCCCACAATGGTGAAGTATCAAATACATTGAAGGTCGAACAAGTTAAAATAGTGGATAAAATTGGAGAACTTTGTGCCGTGTATCCATCGCACACTGATTTGCAGTTAGAGAATGTTAAAATCGTGCGAATTTTTGATTAAATTTTGTTGATAATTTTACTTTTATAAAAAAAAACAATAAAGAAATGTGATTGAAGAAAAGAAATTACATGTTAACATACAATTTATTTATTTTTGGGCTAGTTGTTCATTTATAAGGCTGAAAAGATGTAGCACTTAGTGATATAAAACTTGCAAATACAATTACAATACACTAAATAATTCCTCCTATTTTAAGAGGTTTATAAAATTGTAAATATCAAGTGGGCCAGGGTTTACGAAAACATTAAAAAGACAAATGGCAGTGTATTCAACATATCCGGGCACCCCAATCCACTGCTGTACCAATAATTTGCGCATTTTTATAAACAATATCAAAAGAGATACTTTCTAAGCTAAAACTTTGGTTAAAATATCATTTACGGAAAAAAATTTTAGTACAACAGAGAAAAGGGTTGTAAGCATATGTTAAAATATTTTTATCATAGCCATTCAATCGTCATTTAAAGCTAATGATGGGTAATGGAATTTAGATGAAGAAATGTGATCAAATTTGCAATTAACTTTTATTGTTATTTTTTTGTTTAAAAAAATGAATGTGACGTATGATTATCCAAATGCGAGAATAAGTGAAACACACGATGAGGAGTGAAAATACATTCTTTAGCGTTACACAAACAAGCGAGACGAGCCACGGAAAACGTTCAGCGCCATAACACTGGCCGACTAATACTGACAAATGTAAAAACAAAAATTTACAAAAGAAAAGTTAAAGAAAAATAATATTTTGATCTTTGATAACATAAAACAAAAATATTAAGTGCATAAATTGACTAGTAATTTTATAAATTCTACTTTTAGGTACTTTTTATTTTTAATCTTAGTAAACACACAATCGTTGTTGAAATTAATTTGGCATTTTATATTTTTGTTATGAGAATATTGTGCGTTGAATTGATAAAACGCATTGACAATTTTGAAAGATTCAAAGGGATTCTCCCTCGGGTGTTAATATTTGGTTGCTTTTACGCTACAATAAACTATTCTCATTAGCTGTCCAAAATAAAAACCTGAGATTATTCAAATCAGTAGCTTTTTGATATCTATTCTTGCATTGACCAGCATTCTATCACGATTTTATATCAAATTTAATTTATCCCAAAAAAATTTCTACTTTTGTTACGTTTTTTGCCAAATTCACTCATCAACGAAACGGAAATAACATTCTTAACAAAATTATTTTCAAAGAAACAAAATTTTAAGAAAATTAGAAAGCAGCCAAGGCACCGAAAAACTAGCATTCGATTTCAGATTGTTTATATTTCATACATGGCCAATCATAAAACCAATTTGGAATTGATGAAACTGGACTGGATCAAATCATCTTTCCCCTCGATATATATCTTTTCCGGTTACAGCATTAAGCTACTTAATAACATTTCTAACATTTGCTGAGTGTTAATAAAAATGATCCACCAAGAAAATGTGTTTAGTATTGAATTGGACCCCCTTACGACGGACGTTATTGGATAATTAAATCTACTTGGCGCCAGGTACCTTACTGAGCACCTAAAAAAAAATTCAAAAAAAATTAATGTTTAAAAAAATTCTTACAATTTGTTAATTTACCTTGGAAAGATCTACGCCTGTCAGCGCGTGAACAGTTGGGGGAATTTGACCGATTAAACGTGTCACTTCTTGAGCCGTTCGATCATCTCCGCCGAGCAGAATTATTTCGTCCACTTTGTTCAACGGGGCAGCAACTTCAGCTGCAAGCTGTGGAATCAAAAAAAAATTATTACCAAAATTATTTTTATTTTAAAAAAAAATTATTTTCACTCACCTTTGGTAACGCTTGCAGTACAAGCGACATTATAGCAGCATCTCCGTATTGTTTGTAAGCTGCAGCTTTCATCCTCATGCGTTCGGCTTCTGCTTTACCCACAGCTTCGATAGCGTAAGCTTCAGAAGCGCCAATCATTTTAATTCTCTCGGCGTCGGCTTTGGCAGCTTCGACGATTTGTGCTCTGAGAAGTAAATAATTTTTGTAAAAATGAAAATAAATTTTTGGTTTCAGAAACCTTTTTCCTTGAGCCAAAGTTTCCATTTTATAAGAATCCGCTTCAGCTGGCAGTCGGACTGTAGCTTTGAGTTCTTTTTCTTTGCGTTTGATTTCTTGTTCCTCAACTTCGATTTGTTTCCGCCGCTCCACGATATCGATTTGAATTTCTTCATTTCTGATTTTTTGTCGAATTTTCGCGGCTTGTAATTCGTATGCCAATTGTGCTTCGGCTTTCTATTAATAAAAATTTTACTAAAATTAATCCAAATGTCCATTATAACATTATTTTCCATCGTAACGTACAGCAGCATTGACTTCGGTATCAAAATGGGCTTTCTGCAACTGGAATTGTCTAGAAGCATCTTCTATTTTCGCATCTGCACTGTATTTTACATCCATCGCTAATTTCTCACATTCCGATTCCTAGCATAAAAAAAAACAAATTGTTTAATGAAACCATAATTACCGTAATTTTTCAATCAACCGACCCGAATTCCAGCATCCCGATTGGCTTGCGCTACGCCAACGTCCGCATCTCGCTTAACAGCGGCGGTTTGCGCTCGACCCAGTGATGACAAATATTCTACTTTGTCGTAAACGTCTTTGATGGTGAAACTAAGAATCTCTATACCCATCCGCCCGACATCGGGAGCAGCCACTTCGCGAACCAACTGTGCAAACTGATCTCTGTCTTTATAAACTTCCTCCACAGTTAATGTACCTAAAAACATTTAAATTTTTTTAAAATCCATCATTTTCATTTATTTTTTAAAGTTAAAATCACCTAATATGGCACGAAGATGACCTTCCAATGTCTGTAAAATGACGGACTTGACTTGAGGTACATCTTTACCCAAAAACTGCTCCGAAGCTGTTGACAAGATTTCTGGCTCTGTCATAATTTTACATTGCGCCACACCCGTAACAGTTAAAGGAACGCCATGGGCTGTTTCCACTGACTCACACATAGGGTGAAGTGTCATCGCTTCTAACGATAATCTGAAGAAAATAAAAACAATTAAAAAAAATAAAATAAAATAAAAATAAATTAAACATTTCACTCACTTTTGCACGTCTGTCACAAGCCACCACGCCCACGACCACCCGCCAATCATCATCTTTTTCTGAGTGGAACCACAACATCCACCTGTAATAAATAAATAAAAAATCGATACAATTAGCGATGAATAAAAATGCAAAAATCAAAAACAATTAAAACCATATGAATGAAAAAATCAATTTAGCTACCGCATGAACAACTCCGCAATCAATTTATTGATTAATAACAACAACAGATCATTAACTTATTTTTAAAAATATTGAATAACTTTTTGTCACTCAAATTCCACTCCTAGTTGGCATTTAATGTGGATCACAGCATCCCATTACATAGACCACCGTCTCCCTCGAACCAATTGGATATTGCCTTTCTCCAACTTATATTTAGCAAATAGGCCATAACATGATCTTTAGCGAGCCCCATGTTTACGTAGTCCATCTCATCTTAATTTAGATTTGGTGCAATCTCAATTTGGCGAGTAATTTACGAGAAAAAACGAGATTCGCCTATTCATGACCTTTTTTCCCCCTCCTTATCGCTCTTAAATAGAAAAAAATAGCGTTATTTGATAAATGGCAAGGCAATTTCAATGAAAATTAGTTTTAATGGCTAACATTTTACAAAGTATATAACATTCCATTGCCGAAACAAATAACAATTTAAAAAAAAAGGTTTCTAAAAATGGAAACTGTTTATTGTTGAATGAAATGAATGGTATTTCCCATTGGAATTTAATAATAAGATTTTTTTTTTTAAAGTTTCGTTCAGTTTGTTGTAAAAATGGTGATGTGGTAAGTTAGGGTGAGAGGTCAAAATAAATTTTCGGCATGTGCTCTTCCGTGTTTCTCATGGCGCCAACAAAGGTCGTGTTGGGCGTGGGATTGGCTCGTACACGTATATCGCCATTCACTTCTCAATAATATCGCTTTTTGATCATTATTGCACGTTTATTACTAGGGTGATTAAATGAGAAGTTTCCTTTTTAGATTGGTTGCGTTTGCGGATTGGGGTACAGTTAATTGCCACACGGTTTAGGCTTATCTATGATTTTTTTTTAATTTTTTTTTTTACATCAAGTAAAAGTGCGAAAACTGGACTGTCAAAAACTAACCTGACACAACAAGCGCTTCGTTTGGTCCAACCGTGTGTATATTACCCATACTGATTTGTTAGCAAATTTCATGCAGCTTTCATAATAATTTGTAATATTCGTAGAATTGTAGCTTTCCGACTATGCAAACCGATAAACGACCACTGGATTGCTTCACAACGCCTCTAGCGGAAAATATATTCAGTTGAATTTAAAATGTTTTATGTATGAATTATTTTTTTTGTATTTTATTTTAAAATGAGAGCGATTTAATAATATTTTGTGAATAAAAATATTACAATATTGAAAATGACGTAAAACGTGATGTAATTCTTTTATTGGTCAATACCCAGAATTCGTTGTGCAAAGTTTTCCAGGACGAGTTAATCGAGTTGAAAATATCCCTAAACACGTTTTATTCTTTATTGTTATTGTTGCCATTGCACACCTGCATTTATAAATTCTTAAAAACACTTTCAGCATCAACCACACGAATTCCAAATGGTTTGACTAGCGATTAAAAAGATTTTTAAAAACTTACAGATTCATCATGCCTAGAGTAATTTGATTAAGGAGTTTCCGCTGGCCTCCTCGTTTCTTTCTATTTGTAAGTATATTCCAGTTTTGACGGTTTTAATTGATTCAGATCGTTATCGATTGTGTTCTTTAATAATTCGGCAACTCCTATTCATTAAATATAACTAAATTTACTTGAATTTCTTTCAGGTTGTTGTGTGCTATGGGCGATTGCAGCGATCTAGATCGGCAAATTGAACAACTTAGGCGGTGTGAAATAATTAAAGAAAGTGAAGTAAAAGCACTATGTGCAAAAGCAAGAGAAATCCTAGTAGAAGAAAGTAACGTACAAAGAGTCGATTCCCCTGTAACTGTAAGTTTCCACATAAATAAAAACAGACAAAAGAGTCACATGTAAATGTCGTCTCATTGTTACTTCTTTTTTTCAGGTTTGTGGCGATATTCATGGACAGTTTTACGACTTAAAAGAATTGTTCAAAGTCGGTGGAGATGTACCTGACACCAATTACCTCTTTATGGGCGATTTTGTTGATCGGGGATTTTATAGTGTTGAAACTTTTTTATTATTATTGGCATTAAAAGTAAGTCAGGGACGAATTTACTGATTTTTCATTAGTTATTAACTAGAGATGGCTACAAATGTAAAAATATCGATATGTATCGTATCATAATTATTACGATACGATATGAATCAATATATCATCAAAATTTGCGATATGATACGATACGATATATTACAAAATAATTTTTTTAGACAGGTGAAAAATTTTTTAACATAAAAAAAATATTTTGGAATTGAAAAAATAAAAAATGAAAATGAAAAAGTTAAGAAAATAGTTTATTTTTAAAAAAAAAATTAAAATCGTATAAAATTTTTTTTTAAGTTGTGTGAACAATTTTTTAATATGGAAACAATATTTTGAAATGTGAAAAATAAAAATGAAATAAGTGAAGAAGATAGTTTTTAAAAAATCAAAAATTGAAATCATGTGAAAAAAGAAAATTTTTTTGAAAAAGTTAAATGAAATTTTTGGTAAAAATTAGAAATATGATGTAAAATTCGTATCGAATTTTGCAGAAAATGCGATCCGATATATCGATACATATCGAATATTGAAAATATCTATATGTATTGAAATATTGTTGTCCCGTATCGTATCGGCCATCCCTATTATTAACCGATATTTTGTGTAACAGGTTCGGTATCCAGACAGAATAACACTTATACGAGGCAACCACGAAAGTAGGCAAATTACACAAGTTTATGGTTTTTACGATGAATGTCTTAGAAAATACGGATCAATAAGCGTTTGGCGATATTGCACAGAAATTTTCGATTATTTAAGTCTATCAGCGATTATCGACGGGAAAGTGAGTAAAAAAATTTAGTTATGATTAAAATTAATCACAATATTAACAATAAACTTGAATTTATAGATATTCTGTGTTCACGGAGGGCTTTCACCGTCAATTCAAACATTGGACCAAATAAGAACGATCGATCGCAAACAGGAAGTGCCTCACGACGGACCAATGTGCGATCTCCTATGGTCGGATCCAGAAGGTATTTTTAAAATTCCTCCTGATGATGACTTCTTTGTAATGTCATCAAAGAATAAAATGGTTAAATTGGCTAAAGATATTATGATGGATTATTTCCCAAATCATCTAATAATGAAGATGAGATATAACTTTATCCCCACAATCACTTAAGTCTTGAAAGTCTTGAAATTAGCCTTTTTCTTGGTTGCGAGATATCGCGAGACTTCCGGCGAATGGCAGCTTTCAATTCAATTTTGATTTTTTTTTTGAGTTTTTGATTTTGATTTTTTTTTTTTGATTTTTAATTTTGATTTTTTTGATTGCCTATTAGATTTTTTTTGGATTTTTTTAAATTTTCTTTTTGTTTTTTTTTTTAAAAGATAGTACGATTTTTCCCGGGATTCCCGGGAAAAGGGTAAAAGGCTATCCTGGGATAGCAAAAACCCTCGGAAAACCAACCCCTAGTATTTTAGAATATTAAAAAAATTTAGTGAAAATATTAATAAA
>JAQIXT010002677.1:0-10110 GCA_034700445.1 Stenotaenia linearis | reverse complement strand
TCAAGCATTAGCAATTTATCATCACTGGTAATTAAGAAAATACAAAACAAGATCAAGTCGTGTCATACCGTCAATAGCTTTCGTTAATGAAGTCACAAATTTCATAACATTTGAATCGAGAAGTGACTCTTGTAGGTTATCTTGTAAGAATTTTACAAGATCGGGTTTCACGAGTGCTAAAAGTTGTTTCTCACGCGTGTCACGATTTTTAATACTATAATAAATGCAAAAATTAAAAATAATTCAATTCTCTCAATAATATTTTACTAACTTTTTCTCGTTGTCACCGGTTTCAAGAATTTCAATTTGTTTCATCGAAGTAAAACATTTGCGCCTGGATATTAAGTAACTAACGACCACTCTCCCAACTGGATGTCGAACAAGCTCATTCAAATCCTTCATAATTTCCTATAATAAAATTTGAAAAAATTAAAAACTTATTATTACAAGACATAATAATGATTCATACTTTAACGATAACTTCCATAACTAATTGGACGTTATCCACACAATCGAAAATCGCCATTATAACAAGTTGGCCTTTATTTTGTTTGCAAATGTCAGTCACGTGACCAGCTAAACTTCGAATTATGGGACGATGATGATCGGCTAAGCCGTGCCATACACACTGCAATGCTACTTGATGTCCCTCTGTAGTATCCAGTATTCCAATCAATTTTTGTTTAACAACATGAATTATCTCCTATAAATAAATCACGTTAATTACTATAAAAACGAAAATATAAAAAAACCTTACGCTCTTTTCGGCTTCATGAGAATACTTGAAAAAAATTCTTAATAATCTGTGAACGAGACTGCAGCTAACAGCTGGACTAAAAATTTAAAAAAAACATTAATTTTGTATTTTTCTAAAATTTATTTTCCCTTTTTCTTACGTTTTAACTAACTCCTTGATCGTTTGCTTCAAAAATCCTAACTGCGGCTGCAATTTCTTGGGTGGAGTCTGCAGATTTTCTTCACTTTTATAAACGCTATAAAATGGATCAGTCATCGATTGCCTTTGAAAATCAGTCGCAACTTCAAATGCAGCGTCAAGCACGGAAACGGCTTCCTGAAATAATTTTTCTTTATAACATTTGAATAAAACAAAAACTCAATTTCATTTTACCGGATGCTTAATAAAACGTAGGACGTATTTAGTTACAATCTCAATCACGTGATTTTTCTGTGCGAGTCGCCTAACAAAATAATTTAAATTAAATCAAAATTCAATTTCCAATTCGAAAAACACGAACCCATTTTTTAAAATCGCTATAACAGCAACCTTTGCGTTTTTCGATTCGGACATTGGTAAGATTTTGCCTTCAAAAAAATTTTCACATTAAATACAAATTCAAAACAATACTAAGATGTGACTTACCTTTTAATTCGTTAAAGATGAAATCTCTCGACTGTGGCCGAGCTATTAATCTCTCGATCACCTTTGTCGTCTTTGGAAGGAAAACCAACTAAAAAATTTAAATAAAATAAATTTTAAAAATGAAAAAGTAAAATAAAAATAATGTTTTAATACCTTCGTCGCGTGACCTTCGACGTGATTGCTCAAATCCTTCAAATAATCATTAACATGCTTTTTGCTATTTTGATCCACCACTTGTGCCCAAATTTGATAAATGCGGTCATAATTGATTGGTTTTACTTCATTTTTTGCTTCAGTCGATACTTTTGTCTCTGGATATGGAATTTTTAGTTAATTTTTTAGCTTCAATTTATTTTCCTTTTTTAATTTTCTTACTGGTATGACCGTTCAAATTTCCTCCCTCCTTTTTCATTCGCTTTTTCGCAGGTCCTTCGTCATTAATTGGTGCGGTTTCATCTGACGGTTCAGTTTTTCCTTGTGATTTCTCATCTGAAATTTTATAATTAATATTTAGCATAATTTTAATTTCTCTTTATTATTTTCATTTACCGGCTAAACGATTCACACTTCCTTTCCTTTTTTTGTTTCGTTTCCTCGCTGACTTTTTCTCGTCAGTATTTACTGCGACTTCATCTGATGGTTCGCTTTTAACTTCTGACTTCACATCTGAAATTTGCAATTAACAATGCAGCATGAGAAAATTTTCTTTGCTTTTATTTTATTTTAATTTACCATTCAAACTTTTCGTCATGTTGTTTTGATTTCCCTGACTCACAACAACAAGTTCGTTTGGTCCGGTACCATTTTCAACCTCAACTTTCTCAGTTTTGATCGAATCTTCACCAACCTGCAATGCGAAAAATGAACCACGACGTGATTACCACGTGGTAAGAAAAAAATCAATTTAAAGAGTAATTTTCAACTTACAATTTCAATTTTTGGAGTTTTAGGACTAAAACCACCTTGTTTAGACATAGATCTGCGTTTTGCAGCACTTTTTGTCATGTTTAGACTTTAACTTAAAGCCAACGTGCGTTGATAACCAAAAGAGTGACAACAACGACGCTTCTTCGGAAATTCCGCGTCAGAAAAAAAAAAAAAAACATTTCAATCTCCTCCGCCAGACGTCAACCTCAACATCCACATCCATCTCGTTTTAGAGATATTTTTATTTCTTTCGTCTTTCCTGTCAATAAAAAAGTTCATACATTTATTACTCTCGTTTTTACACAATAAAAACGCGTAACAAATTTTAAATACTTCTCACCCTTTCATCAACAAGTTGTCACTTAAAAATAGAAGAAAAAAAACCTATTAATATCCCTTAATCAAGTGAAAGTAAACTACAAAAACATTCTCATAATTTATTTTTAATTAATCTAATCTTTCAATTAATTCAAACGCTACACGACCCTCACTGCAACCTTTAAAATTATCTTTTTCTTATCTTGTTTTTGATTTTTTTTTAAAATAAAAAATAATTATTTACCATCTCACAATCAAGATTGATTTTTTTCCATATTTTTTTCCTTTAAATTCTGACTTTTTTTTATCTCACAAAGCAGCCGGGCGTAGAATACCTGAAATAGTCGTTAGTTGATGAATTTCTGCTGTCGCTATTTATTTAATCCTTCGCGAAGCGACATTACATCACCATCACTATACATACACACATCGCATTCATCGAATGACCTTTAGCTCTTAAATTGGCTTCGGCGTTTCGCATTTTAGCGTTTCATTCCTTCTTCCTTGTATGAATTGTCCAAGTGGTGCACGTGGTCACCTTGTTATCTTGCTGGGATCAAAATCCATGCCCCATTTGCCACGTTTCAAATCCTCAACATGAGTAGTTTGAATTTTAAGGTGTTTCGTCTGGTCATAATAGGAGCACCAGGTTCCGGCAAGGGAACGATTTCCGAACGAATCGTTCGCGATTTTGGATTCAAACACGTTTCCAGCGGCGACTTATTAAGAAAGCAAGTGGCCAATAAAACAGGTACAATCTCATATTTAAAATTTACGACTTGATATTTATTTTACGATATCGAGTGTGTTATGTAATCGTTTGGCGTTTACTATGTAAAATATTTCGCATTTTATTCGATCTTAATGTAATATTTCCGTTTTGTGTTCTATTCTTAGCATTGGGTCAGGAAGCCAAAGCTTTTATGGACCGTGGACAACTCGTGCCTGATAAACTCGCTGTCAAACTCGTCACCGAAGAGTTGAGAAAAATCGCGCCTGCGTCTTGGTTGTTAGACGGTGAATTGTTGTTATTAATTGAGAAAATTAAGAAAATTAATTTTTTTAATTGTTGTTAAAGGTTTTCCACGCACTTTCAGCCAGGCAGAGTCGCTGCAAAAGATAGAACCAATCGATGTGGCACTTAATTTAAATGTACCATTTGATGTGATAATTGAGAGAATTAGAGGAAGGTGGACGCATTTGCCAAGTGGTAGAATTTATCACACGGTGTTTAATCCGCCTAAAGAGAAGGTAATTGTCTGAGCAAACTTTCTTTTCTTTTATCTGTTTATTTACACGTGAACAAGTGGCAGTTTTATTTGTTTTTTTCGACTCAAGGGTGTCGATGACGTCACCGGCGAGCCTCTCGAGCAGAGGGAAGACGATTCCTTTCAAGTTGTTAGTCAGAGATTGAAAACGTACAAAACGACATTTTCACACGTTATAGAATATTATCGGTAATTAATTAAAATTAATTAAATTTTAATTTTTTTAAAAATTATTTTAAAATTTTTTCAGGCAATTGCAGTTGCTCAAAGAATTCAACGGGCGTGAAACCAATGAAATTTGGCCAAAAGTGCACAAGTTTTTATGTCAGTTTATTGAACCGAAATCAGGACCATAAATGATTTAATATTTTTTTCCGTGGGGTCATAATAATAATCATGTGGAAGATATAGAACTGTTGCATATTTGTTTATTTGTAGTAATTTTTTCCTGTTCTGAATGAAGGATTCGTTTGTTAACATCATTCCAGAATAATCTATACTGCCTTCATATTAATACCGTGTCCGAGATTTATTTTAAGCTTCAAGTAAAAGAGAAGTCGTATATTATCAAAAACTATGCAGTTTGGGTATATTTTTAGACAAAGCATATTCATTCGGAAATGTATACTTCGTGATTAAGTTTTATCATCGATGTTATCTTTGACACTTATTATCATGTCAAGTTAAGTGTCAAAATATTTTTGTAATCCGGGTACTGTTTTGTTATTTAGTTAATAAAAAAATATACAAATAAAAAAATACCACTTTTTTTAATCTCTCTAATTTTTTTTTGATTAAAAAATAATTTTTACATTTATTACTGCGTTATTGTACATGATCGTCATCCAAACAGATTTATCCGTAAAACCATTCCAAGTCATTTATATCGAGCTACGGGAAATTCAATAAAAAACAAAATTTATGTTTCTTTTTTAAGCACCACAAATTCTTCTTCTGAATCCAGTTCGGAGCCAACGTCACTGTCTAATCGATAATCACGACATGCGAATATTTCTTCTCGAAATTGGCAGTCCATTGACGAGTTTTCGCTCGTTCCTTCGGCCACGACGAAGATCGGGTATTCAGCGTTGGCCGAATGTCTAATTTTGACCTGAAAAAATAAATTTAAAAAAATTTAGAAAAAAAATTTTTTTTTTTTCCGAATTTTTTGATTTTTTACTTCATTTGAAAGCTTTATTAAGGCCTCGAAATCGTTTCTAGAAGCGCAATAAAATCCAATCGTGCAACTCGGATCCATGCGAGAAAATGACATTTTTCTTGGAGATAAACAGTGAAAGGATTGTAACGGAAAGTCTTCTTTGCTGACGTCTACGTATTCTTGGCAATAGTGAGGGTCGAGATGAATTAATTTATCCTCTAAAAAAAATTTTAAATTAAAAAAAAAAAATTTTCATTTACAAAAATTTCTAAAATTTCTTACCTTGCCACCCAACAAAGTACAGTGAATGTTTCGGCCGCCCACCGATAATTCCTATACAGTTAGGGTAGCACAGAAAAGAGGTGACGCAATAAGAATAAACACAATTGAACGACTCTCCACCAAGGCGAACGGGAACAAATATAATCACGCCTTCCCAGACTTCTCCACCAATGGCAGAACCGGTGCAAAGCTTCATAACGTCGCCTTTGTAAACCGTACAATCCTGAGCAACGTAAATATGCAATCTCCCTAATAACTCGTGTTTACTTCCAGCGTTTTCAATCGCGTGTCTAAAAAAAAAATTTAAAAACATATTAAAATCCGACAAAAAAAATAAAATTAAATAAAACTTACTTTAAAATATGTGCAACCGAAGCAGGTCCGTACCAATCACCGGCTTTTTTCCCCATGCTTTTACCAATTGCGACTAAATGATGTAAAGCAAAGGGACTATTATCGTCCGGTGTGTCACCGAACCACCTAATAATCTGTCTGTGCATATAATTTCTGTCTCTACTTGGCTCCATGGGTTTGTATCGCCAGTCTGAAACAACAAAATGGTCGTTAAATGACTTTAAAACGACTTTTTCCTCGTTTTTTACCTCTTCCCATGAAATAACGAACGAGTCCTTCGGCTAGTAACATCTGACCACTGCGTAACATACACCCCCAGCCACAATCGCTGGTCAGAGTCGATCCGTCTAGTTCTTGGAACTCTCTTCTGTACGTCAACCAAATTCGTGAATAGAAATCGTGTTGAAACTCACGAAAAACTGGGCTTATTTCACCAGGAACGACCGGTTCTGGGCACAATTCCGCTTTCTGGTGATAATTTACCCCTAATAAAAATATCGGCGAGTCCCGACTGAAGTTTGTTTTCAGTTTCATCGTCCAACCTGAAAAAAATCAATTTTAATCATTTTTACAACAAATTCTCATCGAATACAACCATATTTCATGTTGTTCCACATAGAAATAAACTTTGTTTTCATTTTTTCAGAGGTGTGGTCCGGTGCCCCATTACTTTGGCTCTTTTTCTTAATAGTTCTATCCTTTTCCTTATCTTTTTCCCTATAAAACCACGATTTCAAGTTTGTTTTGGTTTTGCCATCTCCAGTTGCACTGTCGTCCCGACTCGTCGACGTTCTCGGAGCATCGAGGACAAATGTCGGATCAGATTCCCTAGGTAAATGGGAGTAAGGAGCCATCGCTCTACTTTGGGCAGAAATTCCGAGATTGTAGTTCCATAACCCAGAATCCATTTGAGTTTGTGTTTGTGTTTGTGTTTGGACTCCCCTCGGGGCCTCGGTCACTGGTCGGTTTCCGTAATTTCCATCACTCACATTCTCCAGTTCTACTTCTCTGTTATTACCGACACTCCTGAACATAAAAAGTCAGCAAACAGTCTCAATTACAGATCAAAAAAACACAATCTAAACACAATCTTAACTGCCAGCGCCATTGCTCAACACGGAAAACAGATGACCGGAAATCAAAGTCTAATTTTGGAAAAATAAAATATGATTTCACTTCGACTATTATTTATTTATTTATTTATTCTTGAATGTTGAAATTAAATTGCTATAAAAAGCAACATTTCTCCGGTTTTTAGAATTGCTGATTCAAATGACTCACTCGGGTCAAGATCACATGCTCAATCCAAGATGGCCGCCGGACGTAGCTTTGCTTACAGCTTTTGCAAGTGACAACAGTGATAATTGAAATTTCATGAACTGGTATTTCGAGCATTACAATCAAAAGGAAACTCAAGTTCAACGATCAGCAGTAAAGTCGCTTTCGAATGCAAATCTCCTCAACAGTTATTCAAACTCGATTTACACTCGCCTATGATTTTATTTAAGCGATAACATGTTTCTCCTGTGAAAATCTTATCTGCACCAACCCAGACCGTTATTTATAGTTTATTGACACTTGGTAATTACAGTTTTATTTTCCATATGTTTGCAGAAATATCCTAAATCTCGATATCTTTAAAATCAGCTCACGAAGCGGTGTCACGACACATTTAACTAAAAAACATGACAGAAGTCAACCAAATGGATCCAATTTCCGACGAGGAAATAGACGAATCCGTAAATTTATCGAATTCGAGTGATTCAGCTAAAGAAACCAACAAAAGTAAGATCGAATACAAATTTAAAACAAAATAATAAATAAAAATTAATTTCAGCCACGCCTGAAACCGCTGAAGAACCTGCCGTGGGTGAACCAGAAGTAAACAAAATCGAAAATGCGAAAATTAAAGTCGAAAATGAACCAACCGCTGCTCCGATTGATTTCATCGACTTGTCAGAAGAACCGCTGATCGATTTCAAGTCAGAAGAGCAGATTAACGGGACAGAAGTTCCTCCTTTGTGTAATCTCGCAGCTGATCCTCAAAACGCGTCGTGTACGGACAAATTGGAAAACAAGAGCGAGTTGAATTATTCCCCAATAACAGTTACGTTGCTCGATTCCGAAGAATGCGGTCAAGGCGATGGCCACGCACGAGCCAGTACATCAGCCGGGCGTCCACCGTCGCCCGAATTATCGGTTTATCACGTAAAGTGGATAAAATGGAAGGATAACAAAACGGCAATCATAACACAGAACGAAAATGGCCCCTGTCCTCTTATAGCAATTATGAACGTGTTGATTTTAAAGGGAAAAGTGCAGTTACCGACTATGATGGAAATGATCACGGCTAATCAGGTTTTCGAATATTTGGGCGACGCCATTTTGAATTATGCACCTCACGTAAATTAATTAAATAAATTGTTTGATTTCTAATTTGATTTTAATTTGATTTTAATTATACAGAATATCCCAGAGGACACGCAACGTAATTACGAGCAGAATATGAATGACGCAATAGATCTTTTTCCCAAATTGCAGACGGGGTTGGATGTGAATGTGAAATTTACGGGGTAAATTTAAATTTAAAATATTTTGTAAAAAAAGTGAAAAAAATTTTTTTTCCAGAGTTAACGATTTTGAATTTACTCCTGAATGTATAATATTTGATCTGTTAAACATCCATCTTTACCACGGTTGGTTGGTGGATCCACAAAATAAAGACGTTGTTTATGCAGTAGGAAAATTGAGTTACAATCAACTGGTTGAAAAGATCATAACCGATAAAGTCTCGTTGGATGCAGATGTGGCTACTAATGGTAAAATTCTAGACGATTTGTAATTAGATAAAGTGTAATATGTTTTTTTATTGCAGCATTTATCGCTGAATCGTTCCTGGAACGTAGCGCTTCTCAATTAACGTATCACGGGCTGTGCGAATTAAACTCGGCCATTAAACAAGATGAATTAGGAGTGTTATTTCGGAATAATCATTTCAGTACGATATATAAACACAAGGTTTGATTAAAATCGAATTTTTTGGTAGAATTGGATTTAATTGAATTTTAATTACAGAATGAGTTATTTCAATTAGTCACCGATCAAGGTTTTTTAACCGAAAGTAACGTCGTTTGGGAAACCCTTTCGAACATCGACGGCGATGGTCAGTTTGTCGATTATAATTTCTTCACGGTTCCACCAAAAACATCCTCGTGCACGATGATCCCGGCGCTGGTTCCATCCGAGCAGCAAGTGGATCAAGAGTGAGTTTTAAGTCATTAATAAGTAATTAATTTTATTTTTTTATTTTTTTTTGAAGTTATTTAGTTGCACTTTCGTTACAAGAAGAGCAAAGGAGACTCGAAGAACAGGAAGTAGCTTGGAAAGAGTATAAAGAAAAACAATTAGGCGTTTGCGGTAATGTTACCGAGTAAGTTTACAAATTTATTTTTTAATTGGTAAAATTAATAATAATTTCAATCAATTTCATTAGTGAGGAGTTAGCACGGAGATTGCAGCTGGAGGAAAGAGAATTGCAAAGTGATAGCGCATCAAGAAGACCACCTGCACCTGTTTCAACAACGACCGAGCGCCCGGTCGAACCTAAAAAGAAAAACGACGTAAGCCTTTTTTCAATAGAAACACAAACAAAATTTAAATTTTTTATTTATTTACAGTGCATAATTTTGTGATAAATCGGATACGGATTGTTGTATAGGATAAATAAGTGGAAATTACGTCATTTCTAATTGCATTACACAGAGTTAATTAATTTGCTGGGTAAATAATTTATGCTTGTAGATTTTGAATTCTTTTTAAAGTACATATTGTAAATGATTAATATCGAATATTTGTATAATTGCTTTGTTCTTGTATTCCAGTTTAAATAACGTGTGCATATTATTGTTCAACTAAGTTTGCTTTGTTTTTAATTTGTTACAAAAGGCACAAAGTCAGTTACGCTAACGTCGACCTGTGATCATCATTTAAAAGTCACTGCCATTCGAAAAATTGACAAAAATTTGATTAGCGAAGTAATTCATTACTAAAACGATTTCTAATTGATGATTTAATCACTTCCAAGTCGAGAATCATTTTGTGCCAACTTCATTGCTGTACAAATTTGAATTTCCTTTACGTCATATATATTTTAATAATAATCCTTAGATTTAGTCATATTTGGCATTGTATTGTCTAGTGCCGTATAACTTAGTCCTGGTCTGTTTTTGATTGTATTTATGATTCCGCAGCAAGACATTATCAAGAAAATATTATTTATCTCGGCTCAGGGACTGACAGAATAAGTTTTATTAAGCTCATCGGTTTATTCGGTTTTTTCGTTGGAATGTGGCCTTAAGAGAGTCATTTGTGCCTTCTACAAAAGCTTATACGATTTATGTTTTGTTTTTAAATGTAATAGT
>JAQIXT010002676.1:0-10110 GCA_034700445.1 Stenotaenia linearis | reverse complement strand
TGGCATTGGAGCAGTAGTTTAGCCGCTATGAACCCTTTTTTGGATAGATCGGGCCTTAAAATTTCGCGTCGTCACGTAACTTTGATCCGACCAATCACGGCCCGGACAGACAGACGGACGGACGGACGTCCACTTCTCTTTTATATATATAGATTTCAGTTGTAACAAAGATTGTCTGACAAATCAAAGAAATTGATGTAAAAATCAACCAGAGGCCACACAGTGAACATGATTCCTGAAATTATAATAGAAATAATTGTACAATTGCAAACTTTTAAAGTTAAATAAAAGTTACCACAATTGCTGCAAGAAATAAAGCCACAATTTGTATGAAAAACTGAACAACTACAACAAAACCCACAATATTATGAACTAATATTGCTTTATATCCATGAGTTTCAAAATGTAAATCAAATTGTTTGTGGAATAATATAAATTGGCCAATCAGTCGCACTTCATCTAGAAACATTAAAAATGCAGCTGTGAAAACTCCTGTGCGCAAAGAGCAACAACAGAAGTAATCTAAGTCACACATTCTAAAAAATTAATTTAAATTCAAATGAATTCAAATGAATTCATCCACAATCCACCATCTTGTTTGATTGTTACAACTTTTGTATTACAAATTTCTATTATTTAATGTGCAGCTACCCCTTAGTTTCTCTGCAACACTTGCTTCTATAGTTTTGATTTCTCTGTTTTCTTTTGTGGGCTTGAAAATAATATAAAAAGTCTAATTTAAAGTTAGTTCTAGACTAATTAAACTGTGCTCTACAAGATTGTAATTGACATTTTTTATGTGGCTGTAATCATTAAAAAGTTATTATTATTCTTATTGAGATGTTCCACATCAATAACAAATGTTAAAAAATCACCTTAGCTGAGAACACATTGATAAGAATTTATCAAAAATTTATTACACTTAAAATTTGCAGAAAAAATTAATAAGAATTGTTATAAATAACTTTTGGATTTTTTTTAAATCTTGGGACTTGTGTCAGATATTGAGGATTTACTCAGAAGAAAACCTACAAAGTATTTTGATTGTAACTCAGTTTTTTTCTAAAGTTTTTGATTGTCTACTTACACTAATTAAAAGCTGAAATATAAATATAACAGACAAGAAGATGCAAATTAATCCAAGAACCAACCAGACAATACACATCACAGGTGTAATCTAAAATCAAATTAAAATTACTTTATAACATTCAATTTTTAAACTTCTTGTACATACCACAACTGCTACAAATACCAAGCTCACAATTTTCACCAGAAACTGAATGATGAATAATAAAAGAGGATTATATTTATTTTGATCAAATGTATGTGTGTATTCATCAATAGTAAGATGTATATTATATTGATCATTGAATGAGACAAGTTGGCCAATTGATGGCAATAAAGGCAGCAAAATTAAAAGTACAGCTAAAAAAACTCCTGTGCGCCTGTTAGGCCAATCACAGAAGTTTTCAAAATTGTACATGTTTTCAGTAAACTGCACATGAATTTGAAATACAATCCCACCATTTTACTTTGTTACAAATTAAATTTTAATTTGTATTATTACATAAATAAACAATCATTTATTATTTAAGTAAACAATTTAAACTTGTAACAAACCAAATTAAGATGGCATGGATTGTGATAGGAATTCATCTAGTTTGAATCACATTTCAAGCCATGTCCAATGTAGTTGTAGACTTCTTTGGTTGCAGTTTACGTACAATACTTTTTGTAGCTGCAATTTTAATTTTTTGGGGTTTAGTGCGGATAATTGCCTCATCTGACTTAAACATTCAAACAAATGGATTTTCGTATAAATTGAATGAAATTGATAACATCAAAATTTCTGGTTTCATTGTTCAGTTTCTGGTACAAATTTCCTGTTTGTTTTTTGCAGCAATTGCGGTATTTAGTTTAAGAATTTGAGTTTGAGTTTGCAATAGTAATGTATTTCTACCGTGATTTTTAGGTATTACATGTAATATTTATTGTTTTGCTGATTTTTGGATCAATTTATTTTGTTCTGAAGACAATTGTTTTCACAATTCTGAATTTAAATTTTGTAAGTTGACACATTTTTCACATTCAATGGAACAAATTCTGATCTTATAAATATACATTTTGCAGATTTCCTGGGTGGATCTTCAATACGAGACACACATACCAAGGTTATTCTGTTACATTTGTGAAATGTTCAAATGACATTTTGTGTAGTTTGTACAAAAGTAACAGCTACTCAATTCTGGATTGATTTAAAATTTATCTAAAAATAGTAAATGTAATTAATTTTTGATAAATATTTAATGTCACTGATGATGTGCTCTAAGCTGAGATGTTCTTGTATCACTAATCATCAAATAAATTTGATAAGCTTGCAAAACTTGTATGAATTCTCTTAACAATCTTCTGTATTTTGAAGAAAATGGAAGAGAAAATTTATAAATAAAGTGTAAAGAGTCAATAATTGCAGAAAACTATAAATTATGAACTTGCTGCCCCTGAGTTTTCCTGCAGACACAAAAATGGTACAAAACTTTTAAATAAAACATGACTTTCAGATCAATTAAACCATGCTCTAAAACTTTCTAATTGACATTTTTCCTCTGTCATTAATAGTTAAAAAGTTACAAAACACCCAAACAAACATCCAAAAATTATTATTTGAAGTAAACAATGAAATCCAAGATGGCACAATTACAGTATGTGCAAAGTAGACACAATAAGATGTGGGTGTAGATGTTCTTTGGGAACTGGAGTGATTGTAGCTGCAATTTATTCAATTTTAAGTGATGATTAAGCTTTTATATATCTATTTTAATTCCTATTTTGTACTTTATTTACTGTAGCTGTGTGCAATTCTATCAGTCATTGAAGTTGTTATTGTGAGTGAAGCAACTGAATTTCCAAAGGATCTTGAGTCAGTAGGATCAGCTGTTGTACTTTTTATTTCCTTCACTGAGTTTATGACTTACATCCTTCCTCTTATCACAGTAACTGATCATAATTTTATGATAACTAAGTTTTCAACATTGTAATATTATTTGTTATTTTAGAAAGCTTATGTACTTTTTCTACCATGGTTAATTATTCAAGGACTTGCAATCATTATCAGACTTATTACTCTTCTTTGTGGCAGTTTTTCAGTGGTAATGTGTTGCAATATATTTTATTTTTTTCTTCATTAACTTTTCTGTTTTTTTTTAGTTATATGCAAGTGTATCACTCATTGAGTTTCTTGTTCCATTTGAAGAAGCCAGATATCCACATGATCTTGAGTTTTTAGGATCTGCTGTTATACTATGCCTTGTGGTTATTTTTTCCACAATTGAATCTGTGACTTTGATACTTGCAGTTGTTAAAGTATTATATTAAAATTTCATGCTATTTTAGTTTGATTTTGTGGCATACTTTTTGGTGATCTTAGAAATCTTACATCTTTTGTTTTCCATGGTTAATCATCCAAGTATTTTCTATCAGTTTAAGAATTCTTTTCTTTGTATTCGGTGTTGTGTCAATGGTAAGTGTTATTGTTAGGTATTCAATGTCAGCATTTAAAAATGTTTTTTAAAATTCTTTTAGGATTATTCTTTAACTTTTAGCCCTTTGATAAGTGCATCTATTTTGGTAAATAAAATTACATGTTTTATCTAAAATTTCTTACTTTTAAAATTATTTTTAGATCAGCTTTTACATTGTTGTTTGGAATTATTATAAACAGCTGAGATACTTGAATGATCAACAAATATCAATGTCCACTCAGTCTTGGCCATTGGTGTAAGAATGTTGTAATGGTAATGGTTTTACATTAATTACTGTAAATTTACTGTAATTAAACTGTATAGGTTATTTAGAAGCAAAATAAAGTTCTAACAAATAATTGCACTAAAGGAAAATTGTAAAACATGAATTTGCTACTCCCAATGGAGAAATTGCAAGTTTATTTGGTCCAGCTCTTAATACATTGTCTGATTGTGTGCAAAGTTAAAACATTCTGTTTGGATGTTCTTTGGCAACAGGAGCTGTTTTAATTGCATTTCTTTCATTAATAGCCGGCACCAGCAGACCAGTGGTTAGCACACTTACTTCTGGACCAAAGAGTTTCAGGTTCAAACCTGTCCAAGGACAGTGATTTTTCTAGGTGAGAAAATTTGAGTGGTTCTTCCTTTGGAAACAATCAATCCCAGGTTTGGAAGATTTTCTGACATAACAAATATTCTCAGAGTTGTAAAAGAAAGAAATACTTGTCATCCAGCTTCGGTGATTAGTCATAGTAGCTAAAATTAGCCAATGTTAATTAGAAACATCTGTCTACACCTTTTATTAGCAAGTGATATTGCTGATTAATTAACATATATTTTCTACATTATTATTTATTAAGATATAGTTTCGTATAATTTTAAGTGTGCCTTTTAGTCTGGAATAACCTAACATCTAAAAAAGCTTAAATTTTTAGATTCAACTGTTGTTGAAGGTAGTTTAATTTGTAATTAAATTTGTCACTTTAATATTTGCTGTAATGAAAGTATATAATTAAAATGTGATTACATTCAATTTAGAATACTTTTTTGTTTATTTTAGAAATATTATGAACTTTGTATTCCATAGTTAATGACTGCAGTAATAACTTTTTGTTTACCAGTTGTTGTCTTTTATTTGGCATTCTGTCAGTGGTAAGTGAAATTATTATTGTTTTTCAAGGATAACATGTCACAATTTTTTTTACAGGATTAAGCAATAATTTTTGGTTGTGTGATAGTTGTAATAATTTATGTAAATAAAAATGTATTGTTTTTATTGAAATTTATTGACTTTAGATGATTTGTTTCAGATCTACTTCTATATCTGCTTGGATTTATTGCAAACAGCTGCAATTGTAAGCAACCAAAATCTCCATAGTGTTGGGAGTCAATATTATCTAACTTAAGTCTTTTGCATCAATCTATGACATATTGTGATCAAATTAAAAAGTTTGAAGTCATTAATTGACATTTTACTTCTCCATTTTACTTCTTCTACAAATTACAATACAATTTTCAAACAAACCTACCCAACAAATAATACAAAAATTAATTGTATAACTTCACTCAAAACAATTACATTCAACTGACTCCACTAGGACTATTACTTAGCCCTAGATTTGCTTAATGTGCATAGTAAAGACTTTTTGCTGTGGATGTACTTTAGCAACAGGAGTCATTGTAATAGCACTCCATTCAATTGTGAGTAACAACATTTAAATTACCAGACATTTTACTCATCAATTCTTCCACACAGTTCTATGCAATCCTATCAATCATTGAATTTGCCATTCTGTCTGAAGTAACTGGATATCCAGAAAGCCTTGAGCTTACAGGATCAGCTGTTATCTTCTGCTATGTGATCATTTTTTCAGTAATTGAATTTGTCACTTTGATACTTGCAGTTCTAAAAGTATTTTTTTTAATTTACTATTTTTTTTTAATCTGAGAGACTTTATATTTACATTAGAAATCTCATAGGCTTTGTTTGCCATGGTTAATTGTGCAAGTATTTTCAATCAGTTTAAGAATTCTTGTTATTGCAATAGGTATTTTATCAGTTGTAAGTAAGATCATCATTTTTGTAATGTCAGCATCTATTAATGAATATTTCAATTTTTTTTTTTACAGAATTACACTTTAATATTTGGTCCTTTGTTAAGTACAATAATTTTGGTAGAGACTGTTGTGTTTTTGATTTTCACTGAAGTTTATTTATTTTTTAATATATTTCAGATTTATTTTTATATCATTGTTTTCAGTTATTATAAACTACTAAAGTATCAATGGGAAAATCCAACATCCCCAGAAGCAGCTTTTAAAATAAAAAGATAAATGTTTGGCAATTAATAATACTGTATTTCTTAAACAAATTCATTACCGTAAAATGTGGTGACTTTAAACAAATTTTGGCAATTTTTTTCATATTTTGAAAAATAGCAGTTGAAAGAACTTTAAAATTCATAAAAATCCTTACCCAAAAATTTCTTTGGCACTTATTAAACAGTCTTATGTTAAGACATTTACAAATTTTTATCATTTTTTATAATTTTTTTAAAAACTAAAATGCTGTTCAAAGTGGTCCGTGAATGTGGTGTCATTATACAGCTGTTTTTTTTTCATTGAAAACAATGCCAAACGACCTGCTATTGACTTTAAACAGCAGAAAATATTTTTAAAAATATTTAAACATGTTTTTATCGAATAAATTGTAACAAAAGTGATTTTTATTAATTGTTTACATCAAATATTACAATCAAATCGCAAAAAAATTATATTATTCTCACAGATTCATTGCAAATTATTATTGTTAATCACAAACCAGTTGAAAAAATCCAGTTTTTTTTCCATTGAAGATGAAATTGGAAATTAAGACTTCAATGGGAATAGGTCTGGATTTTTTTCAACTGGGACATTCATTAAAATTGTTACAAATTATCATAGATCAATTAAAATTTTAGAAATTATCACAGACTTGTAAGAAAAATTGATGTAAGTCATCTCAGTCATCAGTAAATTTGTTATAAATTATTATATTTAAAAAAAATTATTATTGATTACCATATCATGACATGATAATATATAATCTGTGATAAAAGAGACAAAAAAGTAATAAATTGCATTTAGAAATGTAAAATATATATTGTTTAATTTCACCCCACTTTATTCCAAAGTTGTGGGAGGAAATTAAACAGCCATGTTTTTTACCACTAAATATAACTTAATTTACATTCACAAAATATATTATTTACTGCCAGACATTACTCTAATAAAGTACTAAGGTGACATATAGCTATAATAATGTCAACTTGTAATAAAAAAATAAAGTTTACAACCTACACTTTTCGTTGTTGTCGACTTCATGTTGAATATGATCTCCCCACTCAACAGGAATTAATAATAGCAACTGGGTATGCTGATATATCTTAGCTTTATGTATAGTGATTATAATTGTCACTGGTAGATAGTGCTGGCTAGCGTAGTTCCAAAGCAGCAAACAAGCAAATCTTTTTCCCAGTTTTCGTTCAATTTCACCTCAACGTTTAAAGTAACCACATTTTACGGTATAACTTTTTACTGAGTAAAGTTACATGAAAAACATCAGTTAGAAATTTGTAAAGCACAGTTCTGTTAATCTTAATATAATTTTTAAGTGGACTCTTTATTCCATTTTCATTCCCAGAAGAGCAAGAACAAAAAACCAAAACTAGACAACAAAGTGTTGCAGGCAAACTAAGGGGTAGCTACACCGGATTTATTTTTTTTCCTTTCAGTGCATGATAAGAAATTTCTAGTTACGCAATCGCAAATTCCTTACTACAATCGTCACGTGGGACGTGACTCCTCCTTTACAGCCTATGTAACATTTAATCTTCCTTCAATTGTCAAATCAACTCTAACATTATTGAAATACCGTAGTCGATCAATAACAACAAACAGCAATGGTCCACAGAAAACCGGTCCCGACATTAAAGGAATTGAGTTTTGAAACTACAATGAATCATCTCGGAACTCTTCAAGATCGAATCAAAGTGCTACGTAAGTAGTTTAATAACGAAAATTACTTAATACAGTATTGATAATTTTTTTTTCTTCCCACAGCCGCAAATTTCATCAACGAACTCTACCATTATTCTTACATTTTCTTTGACGAGGAAAAACGACAAAAGTATAAATTACCAGTGGATCTCTTTATACATTCAAAATTAAGAAAACTAGACAACTGGAACTTCGACCTCGATTTCCGGCAAGTTGCTGAAAAGATATCGCGTGATTGCAAAGTAAGTCATTTTAATTTTATTAAAGAAAAAGAAAACTAATTTAATATATCTAATTTTCAGAATCTTCGAATCGTAATATGTTCTGAGAGGGAGTCCCATCGTTATTTTTTGTGCCGAATGTCACTGATAGAAGTGACCACGAACAATCCGCTAATAGTTCATTTAGATTTATCAAACTTTTATCGCTTGACCGATGATCATCTCCTTCTTATAAGCAAACACTGTCCGCAATTACAGTGCCTCATCTTAGCTTTCGTGAATAGCATCACGGACGTGTGCATTAATCATCTACCTATAAATTTATTACGTCTTGACGTAAATTGTTCCGAAACTACTCCAAAAGGGTGTCTGACTGCTTTGAACAGACTGAAAAAGTTAAAACAGTTTAAACACGAGCATTGGATCGAAGTATTGGATTTATTGAGTGTTCAAGAAGACTCGACACTCACTTTTTCGATTGAATCTCTTCAATTGTTCTTCAGTGGTAAAACCCAACAATTCAATTTCGAAAGCTGCATGTTGGACTTGTTTCCAAAACTACGGAACATTCACATCGCGTCGAATTTGCGTTGCATCACCTCAATGGTAGAACTCGGGAAACAGAATTTAATCACCAGTCTCGATCTCATCTTGCCCATCGTTGCTGTCCGGTTCGTCGGTCGGTTTTGCCCAATGTTGGAAGATTTCTCCCTGACATTGGTCCGTGAAAAGTCTCCTGCGATCAGGATCAATAATGCTGATGCGATCAATGATGCTGCTGCGATCGACGAACAGCACGTTCCGTTTCTACATCTGCGCAAATTAGATCTGAATGATTGTCTTGTCTTTGTGTCTTTGGATCATATCAAGGAATTGATGGGAAACTGCAAACGATTGCAGGTTTTACATATTACTAATTGGTATAAACTTGATGATGATATGATAGATCAGTTACTTTCAGTAAATTCGTTACAAGCAGTCCACACTATTGTTTTTACTGGTCGTATTCCATTGACAGTAGCATCGTTAAAGAAATTGATGACTTCCTTAGATGCATTGAAGTTCATGTCTGTTCGTAGTTGTCGAAATATTTCTATAAGTGAAAGTAGACATTTAAAAAATTTTGTAAAAGAAATGAATTTGGGTGTGAATTTACTTTGCTGCCATCACGATATGTATGACCAATGTAACAAATGCAGGTGATGTCACGCATGAGTGGACTTTGTGAGCTTGAAAGGTTGAAAATGAAATGTTACCAATAAAATGGTATAAAATACAGATATTTCTACAGATATTTAAGTTTTTTTAAGGTTTGGTACACATACACCAGATTATAATTTTATCTAATATTTTTTACGCTTGTTTTGACTTTTGACTTTAGAAGTTTTTTTTTGCAGTTTTTTGGCCGATTTTGTATAGATTTTTTACAGGATTTCTTCAGTTTTCTTCAGTTTTACTTCAAAATTTACCATCAAGAATGATCATTGCTGTGATGCAGCCATTATTACTAACAATTTTTTGCAAATTTTGTAGATTTTATGTAGATTTTTTTCGCTGGGAAGTAATGAATCGAATAAAGCCAAATGTTACAAAATCGAACTCCTTGTTCGGAATAAGAATCGAAACTTTTCACGAATTTTTCACGAAGAGTGAAAAACAATAATTTATTTTGATGTCCATTATTTAATATTTTTCGATATCTTTCATTCTACGATAATGAAATCGTCATTGATGCTTATAAGTCAATAAATAGAAGGGTTTTATCAAAGTTCCTATTTTTCTTTGCTGCAACGCATTGAAATATGGGAAATGGGAAAATTGAAATATGGGAATCTGATCAAAATCTACGTTAAATGTTGCATGGTACGTTAAATATTAAAAAATGATAGTGTCTAACATCACGAATAATTTAAAAATCACACTGAACTTCAAATAATTCAAGAAGTAAATAATGTGTTAAAATAAATAAAAGCTCATTTTATTTCATTTCCAAAAATAAAATCGCGTCACAATTATCATTCATAGACTACAAAGCCATCCGAATTCATTGTACACAAGACTAAAACAAAAAAAGTAATGAAAAAGTAATTTTTCATGGTTCTACAAAGACACAATCTTCTAACTTAACCACCAAAACCGTACAAAGTGCGTCCCTGTCTCTTCAACGCATAAACTACGTCCATTGCTGTGACTGTCTTTCGTTTGGCGTGTTCCGTATAGGTGACGGCATCTCTGATCACGTTTTCCAAAAACACCTTCAAAACACCGCGCGTTTCTTCGTAGATCAAGCCGGAAATGCGTTTCACTCCACCACGACGGGCCAAACGACG
>JAQIXT010002675.1:0-10112 GCA_034700445.1 Stenotaenia linearis | reverse complement strand
GACCCACCCCCACCAACAGCAACAACAACATATGGGCCATCAAAACGATCTTCCAATGACGCCGAATAACGCTTAGCTTTATACGACAGCGGATGTGTTTTTAACAGTACGAGGACATCTACTTTGAATTCGTCATCGCGGCGGTGAGTGTCATAGTAATGTTTTTGTTTACTTTCTGCCAACCGTCTATTTTCCAGAGCCGATTGCATCAACACTCGCGTCCGACCGATCATCATGCGCACATCGTCATAAGGACGCTCTGAATCGAAAGGGGCATCAAGAGTGACGTCTCTTCCGTCCCAGAACGTTCGGAGTTCCTTCAAAAAGTTAACATCGCCGGAGTGAACCCCGACGACTCAGAAGGAGCTGTACGAATCGCGAATGCAAATTCGCCCAACTTGCAATCCCAGTCCGTATGCTCAAACTTATAAATTTGTAACATGATTTTGATGTTACGATTTATTCGTTCAGTGTAGTTGGTTTGCGGGTGATACGGAGTTGTTCGTAGAGGAACAATCCCCATATCCGTGCATAATTTGCTATATATTTCAGATACGAACTGACGTCCATTATCTGAAACAATATAGCGTGGAACCCCAAAATTAAAGAAAAAACGTTTCAAAATTGGAATTATGTAATCGATCTTCACAGAACGAAGTGGAGCCACCTCCACCCATCCTGTTGCGTAATCGACGATGACAAGGATCCATCGATTGCGGTTTTTTGTACACGGTTTCGAGCCCATCAGATCGATACCCATGCGCTCGAAACGTCCAATTGTCGGAGAGACCGAATGCAGCATCCCAGCCGGTTTTCGTTGGATTGGTTTGCAGCGCTGACATCGGTCACACGCTCGCACATAATCCTCGACTGATCTGCACATTCCATCCCAGTAAAAACTTCGTTTTAATCGTTCGAGCGTGACTTGCTGCCCACCATGACCACTGGTTGGGTGATCGTGGCAGAGAGCAAAACACGCCCTCCGCATCTTTTCAGGAATGAAATATTTTAGACTTGAAGTACCGTCTGAAGTCGGAAAATGTTGATCAGAAACGCATGGCGCGTTTACGACCAACAACCCTTCCGAGTCCAAAAAGAATTCTATTTTGTTTTCCAGGATTTTGGGCGGCAAGGAGGCTAATGACACCGCAGATGGATCAGGCGCCTCCAACCACTCAATCAAAACCCTGGAGACGGCATCCGTCCGCTGCGCGGACTTCAACTCGTCAAGATTTAAATGAAACGACGTCAAATCTAGTGCTGCAAAGCAAGAGGGCATGTTTACCACCGCCTCCTCCTCCGCAGGTGTGAGAGGTAAGAAAGGAGAATCCTCCCCCTCGTGACAACGAGAGAGAGACCCTTTACGATACTTGATAAGAAAATTCTCCCCTTGTAGGAACATCGCCCAACGGGCCAGCCGACCCATCAAGTTCTGGCTCGTCATTAACCACCGAAGCGCCTGGTGGTCCGTTTCGATGGTGTACTTAGAAAATTCCGTGTATTGCCGAAACTTCGACACGGCCCAAAAGACAGCCAAAAGTTCCAAGTCCGAGGCACTGTAGTTTGACTCCGACCCATGCAAAGCTCTGCTTGCATAGTAGACCGGAGTCAGCACTTCAACACCATCGGAACCCATGTGAGTTTGCAAGAGGATTGCACCGAGTCCACTCGCGCTCGCATCAGTCTGGATCGTGAAAGGGCGCGAGAAATTGGGCAGAGGCAGCACGCTCCTCTTGCTCAACTCCCCGCGGACCTCCTCAAACCCAGACTGGCAGTCCGAGCACCAGTGAAACGGCACATTCTTGCGCAGAAGTGCGTGCAGCGGCTGAAGACGCGCATGCATCTTTTCGACCACCGGCGCATAGTACCCAACCATCATTAAAAAACGTTGAATGTGTTTCACCGACGATGAAGCGGGAAAATTCTAAATCGCCGAGATTTTGTCGGGGTTTGCCGCGTAGCCCTGGCTCGTCAGGCGAAACCCAAGAAAATCTAACACACTTGGACAAATAAGCGACTTCGAAGGTTTCACTCCTAAATTGTTGGAGATCATACGTTTGAAAAACTTTTCCAAGTGGAACAAATGATCGTCGAATGAATCGCTATAAACCATGGTATCATCCATGTACGCAGCCGCCCAGATGAACTTAACACCATGCACCACGTCGTCCATCATTTTCTGGAAGGCGGACGGTGCGTTTTTCAACCCAAACGGCATGCGTACAAACATAAACGAGCCTTCGGGAGTGGCGAACGCAGTCTTCTGCTGATCGCACTCCCGAACACGCGTCTGATAATAACCCTTACATAGATCGAAAGACGAGAAAAATTTCTTTCCGCCCAAACATGCCATCATGCTTGCAATGTCAGGCATCTGGTAAACCTCATCCTTCGTTACCAAATTCAGCCGCCGATAATCAAAACAAAGACGATAAGTCCCGTCCTTTTTATCGACGACCACAGGCGGAGTGTTCCACCCACTGTTGCAAGGAACCACATAACCGGCATCCCGCAACTCATTAGTCAAGCGAACCAAAATCGCTGATTTTGCAGGATTAACAGGTCGATCCTTACATCGAACAGGTTTCGTATCGCCCGTATCAATAATGTGCTCAGCCGTTGGGTGACACCCAGGCTCATCACTGAATACGTCTATATATTTAATAACTAATTTCCGGAGTTGACATTGCTGCCAATGCGGCAATGTACACTTTGCAAACAAAACATTGAGAACAGTCGCTGTGTAATCCGAATTTGAAGCCGACTTGTGGTCTGACTCTAAATCCGAAGCCACAGCTGCCACAACACACGATTGTTTATGAATTTCAGGCGATCTAGCAAAAGGAATCAACACAGATGGATCGGAAACATAACTCCACCCACGCTCAGGAACTGAGACCCTAATCCCAAACCGCGTCATCCAATCACAACCCAACAACACAAAAGGTGAAGGAGATGGTAGGATTTGAAACTACTCGCTCGACCTGCCTTTCGGCCAAGTCAATGACATATGTACGAAACCCAGGGGTGTGGTGACCTTGGCCCCAGTCATCACACAAATATTCAAAGCATTTGGTTGAATTAAATGTCGGAACTGAAGAATGTCAAGCATGGCGGCACTGATGTAACATCGAGTAGTACCGGTATCCATCAATCCAGTAACCGATTTGTGATTCAGTGTAATGTCGATGTGTGGAAGTCGGTCGGTTGGCGAATGAGTTGCCACTGCGACGACATCCCACACAATCGAACTGTCTGTCGGAAAGAACGGATGAACGTCACATTCCGGCAGAGGTTGGAAAATTAAATCATTTAATTCTGAAGGCCGCGGCATTATCCAAGCCGCCGCATCAGCGCAAATGGGAACTGTAGAACAGTTTTCATCTGCGACTACTCGTTTTTTGAGTCATCATCGTCCGACTCTGAAGCCGATAAGGACATCGCAGCAGTCAACATGGCTACTGCGGTGGCCTTGAACTCGCGACGAAGTTGTTTATTCGGACAGTCGCGTTGAAAATGTTGGCCCCCGCATATAAAACAACCTCCAGACGCTGGAGCACTGCGATGATCCGCAAGAACATTTGATGGAGTCGCTGGAGCTGTGGACGGAGCCGTCGTTGGCGCCCCAGAGGGTGCCAGCGACGACTTCGCTTTCAACATAAATCTCGCAGCAGTCTGCCAGTTTGCTGACTTCAGGGTCGCAGCCGGTTTGTCTTTTGCAGGTTTTGGATGCGCAACTGGTTGATCTTTGAGCGCCTGACCCGCCGCATCGGCGTAGAAACGGCCGAGAATCTTGTCATCTTGGTCGATGGTGTCGGTGGAGACCACTGCGGAGACGAACGCCGCAGCCTCCGCCTTCAGGCACTCCCAGTCCGCATTCGCACCAACCACTCTTAGAGCGAACCCACGCGTCACCATGTTCATGCAGGCATACGCCCGCGAGACTTTCATGGCACTACTCTCCTGATGTTGCATTTGTCCAAACCAGCCATCCAATTTCGTAACAAATGCCATCGCCGACTCCGTGTCTTTTTGGTGATAATTGCGGATGACATTGAGGATATCATGATCAGCTGGCCGAAAGTGCAGTTGGAATGCACAACGGAACGCATGCCACGTCGGAAAGGGTTGGTGTGCTATCCACCACGACAGCGCCGGACCGTCAAGAATGGTTGGCAAGAAGTGCTGAGCTATGACGTCCAAGTGGATGGGCACCGTAGCCAGCTTATGTTCCAGTGCAAGAAAATACTCCTTCGCTTTCAGGCGGTCACCGTCAAACGAAGGCCATTTAATGTCGGCTAATTTGCGAGTATCTGAGCGATTATCAGGCCGCTCAGGCTGCGGGAGCGATGACTCCGGAACAGGCCGCGGACGAAAAAATGCCGTCGCGTGGTCCGCTCCCGACCCATGCGCTCCGATGCCGACGCGCGCAGCCCACAGTTCACAAACCGTGCGACTACGCCCGACTGTACCATCAGCATCAGTGGCCGGCACAACTGCCACCAACTGAACATAATTCGGGGGTGGTAGCACAGGCGCAAGCGTAGAGGAAGCAGGCCGAGTAGACAACTGCTTGAAAGCCGTTTGCTAAACATCAGTCTGCGCCGCCAACACCTGCGTCTGCACCAAGTGATTCTGAATTCGTGCATCGATGGCGGGGCTGTCAGGATCCAACCCCAACATATTTATTAAAAACGGTCTAAAATCAAGGGTGGCGCCAACCTGAGGAGGGTTGACACCGTCTTGCAATAATGGAAGACTGGGTGGGTCTGGCGACGGCACATGTGTCGTCGTCGAACTCAATAACTGAGTCCGCGATGATTGATCTTGTAACGTGTCTTCTCCCACATGGTTGGAAGTTGACGACCCATCACCCGGAGATGTAATCGACGGTGGTCGGTCACGTGGCCTAACAGGTGTGTCGCGACAGCTGTGACACACCAGGGGACTTAGTCACGCCTTTGAGTGACCAGAGCAGCGGGATTCCCCTGCCCCGGTCACAAGCCTGTCACGCCGTTTTCATTCCGAAAACGACAGAAGTCGGTCAGAAAGTTGAAAAAGTGGTTGAAGTAGTTGAAAAACCGAAGTCCCAAGCCCCAACAGAAGATGTGGCAACCGAAATTTCACCAAAAGTCGAAGAGAAGTACGAAACGAAGATTGAAAGTGCCGCGAAAGCTACGGAAGTCCCAAGCGCAGTCGACGAGAATAATGAGCGCAAAATTGGAATTCTGAAAATAGAAGGAACGCCGAAAACGACCGAGATTTGCGAGACAGAGTGCAAAGTCACTGTCAAACCGGATGACCGACTCGAAGAAACCAGAAGTGAGTCAGAAATCACAGAAAAATCGCCAAAATCGACCGAAAAACCGCTCAAAATTATTTCAATCACGAAGAACCCACACATTATCACATTAATGACGAAAAAGAAGAAGGGAGAAGCTGCAAAAACCATCTGGTACATCGACAGTGGAGCAACGGACCATGACGTCGAGGCGCGTGAAGTTCATAAATTTCGTCAAAGGGGATTACGGAGCTGTGGAATGCGCAAATGGAGATTTCGCAAAGATAACCGGAAGAGGAGATATCGTCTTAAAGTTGACAAATGAGAGTGGAGGACAAGAAATTACGATTCAAAACGTTCTTTATGCCCACGAACTCGGGTGTAATTTGTTATCGGTCGCTAAATACGACAAATTAGGGAAGGAAGTCAAATTCAAAGAAGGAAGAGCAAGATTCAAGTCGGAGAAGGAAGTTTTTGCAGTCGGAATCCTGCGGAATTCACTGTATTGCCTCGATGAGTGTACGGAAACTGCGCTGATAGCAAACGACACGAAAATTGTTGCAGACACAAATTATGGCACCGACGAATGGTGCATGTTAATATGGCGATCTAGAAAGTTTGAAAATGAGTGATGGGAAGCAAAAATTTAGCGATTGTGAGGCGTGTCAGAGAGGAAAGAAGAAGAAGACAACCTTTCCGAAAAAGAGATCAAGAGCTATGAAAATACTTGAATTGGTACATAGCGACGTCGAGGGACCAATCACTATGTCAGAAGGAGGATCAAAGTATTTTGTAACCTTTACCGACGACTTTTCACGATACTCAGTTGTATACACCATGAAGAAGAAATCAGAAGTTTTCGAGCATTTCAAACTGTTCAAGAGTTGGGCTGAAAACCAACAAGACTGAAAGTTGAAAGAAGTTTCGAAGCGACAACGGGGGAGAATACACGAGCACGGAGTTCACAAATATCTTGAAGGAAGCCGGTATTGAACATCAAAGAACGATCCCGGGAATGCCGCAGCAGAATGGAGTCACAGAACGACTCAACCAGACATTGATGAACGGACTAAGGTGCATCTTGGCGCGATCAAAGGTCCCAAAATGTCTTTTGGCAGATGCATTACTGACGACGAATTACTTACGAAATAAAAGCCCGTCATCATCAATCGAGGATAAAACGCTGGAGGAAATTTGGAAAGATAGACCAGTCTCACATGATCACCTATGTGTTTTTGGATGTCATGGATGGGTGGAAGTGATTTTACTTGGATATCCATCAGGGATATAAAGTTTGGGATTATAAAAATAATAAGTTTTTTCCGATGAGAAATGTGGTTTTGAGCTACGAAAACATCAAAAATAGAGAAGGAGAGTTAAGAAATCAAGTAAAAAACGAAGAAAACTCACCGAACACCACAGAGAAGCCAAGCGATGAAACGCCGAATACCGCAGAGAAGCCAAGCGATGAAACGCTGAAGACCGCAGAGAAGCCAAGCGATGAAACGCCGTACACTGCAGAGAAGCCAAGCGATGAAATGCCGAACACCACAGAGAAGCCAAGCGATGAAACGCAGAACACCGGAAAGAAGCCAAGCGATGAAACGCCGTACACTGCAGAGAAGCCAAGCGATGAAATGCCGAACACCACAGAGAAGCCAAGCGATGAAACGCAGAACACCAGAAAGAAGCCAAGCGATGAAACGCCGAACACAGCAGAGAAGCCAAGCGATGAAACGCCGTACACCGCAGAGAAGCCAAGCAATACGATTTCGAGCAAGACGACTCCAAGCGATACGATTCCGACAGAGAAGCGAGGACCAGGGAGACCCAAAAAGGCACAAAAGCCCCCAAGCTGAACGCACCGACGATTAAAGCAAACCGTAAGTCCGAACGACAATGCGAAAAATGGGAAAAGCACGAACGGGGAGAAGAAGTCGAAAAACGCTGTTGCGCAACGTTTTTTGATGCAGAGCCACAAACGGTCACTGCCGTACTGACCGGAGGCGCAGAGTTGGAAAGAAGTGATGGAAGAAGAAATAAGAAACTTAGAGGAAAACTTCACCTGGGTATTGACCAACCGACCAAGAGACACAAATGTCGTCCACTCAAAATGGGTTTTTAAAAGAAAAAGAGACCAAAATGGCAAAATTGAGCGATATCGTGCCAGATTAGTTGCACGCGGATTTACCCAAGTTTACGGATTGGATTACGCCGAGACATTCGCGCCGGTGATGAAGGTAAAAACCCTGCAAATTTTACTAGCATTGGCGGCGAAATACGAATGGAAGACGAGACAATTCGACATCAAAGCCGCCTACCTAAATGGAGAATTGAAAGAAACCATGTTTTTGGAACAGCCGGAAGGTTTTCGAGGAGGAGGTGACAAAGTTTACTTACTGAAGAAGGCACTGTATGGACTCCGCCAGTCTGGGAGGGAGTGGAACCACTCCATCCACGAATTTTTCACAGAAATCGAGTTAAAGAGACTAGAGAGCGAACTGTGCGTATACGTAAAGAAAAACCTCATCATCAGGCCTTACGTCGACGGCATAGTGGCATTTGCACCGAGCGATGACATCTTGAATAAATTTGCAAAACAATTGAAGAATCGATACGACACAAGAGACCTAGGGAAAGTTTCAAATATCTTGTCGATACGAGTTACGAAAATGGAAGAAGGCCTCGAAATCGATCAAAATGTTTATTTGGAAGAAATTCTAAAATCGTACGGGATGGAGAATTGTAAGAATGCGAAGACCCCATTGGCAGCAGGCACAAAATTGCAGAAACGGAAGGACGGAAAGGAAATTAAAAACTGCCCGTATCGATAAGCGACCAGACATTAGCTTCACAGTTAGCCATCCAAGTCAATTTTTAGAGGAACCGACTACGGAGCATTGGACGGCCATCAAGCATCTCTTTAGGTACCTGCAACGCACGAAAGGGTCTAAACTCATTTTTTCAGGGGAAAAGGAAGGATTAGAAGTATTTTCGGACTCAGATTGGGCTGGCGACATTGGAGATCGGAGGTCGACAAGTGGAAGAGTCATTAAAATTGGAGGCTGAGCAGTCGATTGGAGCGGGTGAAAACAAAAGGTAGTGGCGACCTCAGCCACTGAAGAAGAGTACGTGGCATTAGCGGAATGCACCAAAGAAGTCCTCTGGTTGAAGCAATTTATCCGAGAAATCAGATTAGATGTTTTAATTACTGGCGAAATTACGATTAACAGAGACAACCAAGGTGCGATAAGAATTGCAGAAAATCGTGTAACCAGCGACAGAAGCAAACATATCGATATTAGGCATCATTTCATAAGAAAACGCATCGACAAGAAGGAAATCGCATTGAAATACGTCCCCACAGACGAAAATCTGGCCGATCTACTAACAAAAGGACTCAGCGAAGAAAAAACGGAGCGATTAAGCACAGGTATCGGACTAACCATCCGGAACTAAGAAGAGAAAAGAGACATTCGTATGCAGTTTAAAATGACGATTCAAGTTTATTCGGTAAAAGATTTACAGATTTATTTTACAAGTTTTAATGATTTAAATTAGTCGACTTAAAATTGTACAAATTAGTGAAATTTTTTTTGAATAACCTACTTGCTCAGTGATTATTTAACAAGATGCGAAATCAATGGTAGATTAAGTTAGAAATTTTTTAGTGTAAAAATTTGTAGAAAAAATGCTCATGTATTTCCTTTTTCGACTAAAAGAATTGTGAAAGGGTCAAAAGGAAATTTCTCGCATGGGAGGGTGTTGAGCGATATTAAATCAATGCGTCGTTGTCATTGTTAATATATTGTATACTAGCAAAGGTGCCCGGCGCTGCCCGGGTAAACAAAAATCAGAAATTGTATATTTATTATTTTTTTAAAAAAAATTGAAATTATAAACTCCAGTCTTCCCGTGGAACTCCACTCTGCCCATGGAACCCCAGTCTGCCTGTGAAATGCCAGTCTTCCCGTGAAATCCCACTCCACCTGTGAAACCCCACTCTTCTCATAGAACCTCACTCCGCTCATGGAACCTCATTCTGCCTATGCAACTCCAACTCTGAAGAAAAGGAATTGTTGCCCATGGAACACACACTCAATTTTTTTCTTAATATTACTCAAATTTTTTTTTAATTTTTTTAATTTTTTTCCTAATTTTACTAATTTTTTTCCCAATTTTTCTAACTTTTGTTTTTTTTCAAATTTTTCCCCAATTTTTCTAATTTTTGTTTCTTAAATTTTCTGATTTTTGATTCTTAATTCTTCTAATTTTTTCCCTAATTTTTCTAATTTTTTCCCCAATTTTTCTAATTTTTTCCCCAATTTTTCTAATTTTTTCCCCTTTTTTCCCCAATTTTTCTAATTTTTTCCCCAATTTTTCTAATTTTTGTTTCTTAATTTATCTAATTTTTGTTTCTTAATTTTCTAATCTTTTTTCTTAAATTTTCTAATTTTTGTCTCTATTTTTCTAATTTTCTCCTCAACTTTTTTTCCTTAATTTTTCTAATTTTTTTTGAAAATTGTCTGAAAATCGATCGACACAGATCGCGTACTATTTCGGCCGCGTTCAGAGGCTCGATCGCGGCAGCGGTTTTAATGGCGATAAAATGTGAAATTTAATAAATTTTTAGTTATCGGTGGTTTAAAACCACCCTATGTAGGACAAAAAAACACTGCTGAATCCAAAAATCAACTTTATTTTCTCATTGGAGTAACTCCCAAGCCGTTAGAAAGCCATTTCGGCGATCGGCTGACCTTAAAATTTCAATTGCGCAACTTTTTTTCAAATTAAATAAAAAATTTAGCCATCAGAATCCAAAAACCACTTA
>JAQIXT010002674.1:0-10114 GCA_034700445.1 Stenotaenia linearis | reverse complement strand
CATGGCGCTGCGGAAACTGGACTTTGACCGTATACGCGATTTTGTGGGAACAGGCCCTTCCATACTAATCTTCCATGCACGTAGGCGGCCGGATCCGTAGGTCCGACAAATTAAGTCACCACTGGAACCACTGGAGGGATAAAGTGGTGACGGAAGCTGTATGTGAGATAGCTATAACTGCCATTTCACAGCTGCAGGGGTAATTGGCATCCGAAGCTGTATGTGAGTTGGCTATGACCGCCACTTAACCGCTGCAGTGGCTAAAGCTGCTAATTAGATGGCTTTGACCACCATTGGAACTCCTGCAACTCCTGGAGGAAAAAGCTGGCTAAAGAGCAGCAGTCAAAGCTGGCAACTCAACAGCAGACAAACCCTGAGACCCGACAGCTGAAATGAAACCCAAACGCAGTCGGGCTGAATGTCAGTTTTACCGCGGAATAGTAGTGTGGAATACTACTATTCCATGGTTTTGCTGGGAATGTAGTTCATGAATCGATTCATTGATGTCTTTTTTATTTAAAAAAAAAGGTTATTTTTATATAAAATTTTGCAGCATCTTTTTATAGCATCCATCTTATCATGATATACTAGATAAAATCACTTACTGGGGCCCACCCAAAGAAATATTGATAACTGTTTGATAATAATCCCAACAAAAAAATAGATGTATGTTTTCAGTCTTAATATCACTAGTGCATATTGATTTTCGATAATTGCACGAAATTTTTTGACTGACAGTGAAAATGTTTTAAAACTATTTTTGGTCATTAGACAGTAGAAAAGTTCTTCTTAAAAATTTCAGAAAGATGTTGAAAACCACCTCGAAAATCGTCGCCTTATGTTATTTTGATACGTAACGTTTTCTAATCTGTTCCGCTAAACAACTTCGATTCCGTAGATTTGTTTTCTGAATTTTCGCCGTTTACTACTGGTTCTTAAAAATCCGTCTATCTAGTAAGCCGGTTTCGTCGTCGACTGCGCTTCTGCACCATGTAAGAAAGGAAATGGACCACAGGATTCTAGTATCTAACTTGAATCTAACTTGAATGCTTTATTGATCTGATAGAATGGTTTATATACAAAAAGAAAGGATGGGGGTGAAGTCAGATGATCAGCAGGGAGCTGCTGATGACCTGACTTGACCCCCACCCCCCATGACTATGACCTCATCATAGATGGCAGAAACATGCCATCTTACATACCGCTTTAATCATTTCTAGGTGAAATCATTGCCTATAGGCTTACTTCAAAATTCCTACAATGTTATGGAATCATAAGGAATTTTGAAATAGGCCTATGGTAACCTTTATACTAGGCAACTTTTTCAGCTTGTGTGCTGGGGGATTATTTTCATTACATTTTAGAACATAAATAAAAAAGAAGAAATTTCTTGCATCTGATTTTAACTTACTGGGCTGGTATTCACAAATTAAATTTACGATCATTTTTTGACGCAAGTTAATGCTAAGCAAAAATTGGCATTCACGAAAGAATTCCTCTGCAAATTCCTAAGTAAAAAAAGAGGTTACTTAAGCATTTTCCTAAAAATGGTTTTTTTTCCACAAAGTTTTACTTATGCAAATATTTACTTAAGATTTTGTGTATGAAATTCTTGTTTTGACTTAAGCAAAAAGTTATTCTAATTTTTATGAATAACACCTCTGTAGTCTAATACTGATAGAAATGAGGAAAACGGAACTTTCCCCACAAAACTAATGAAGTGTAAAATGCATTCTATTTTCCTCTACGCGTATAAAATGTCATTTTCATTAAGATTTTTGTACATTATGTAATTAAATTTTATCAATATTGAAATAATATTTTCTCGTTTACCAGACCAGTTGGTTGATTTGCTTTCGCTGGATTGTTGTTTAATTTGTTCTTTATTAGATTCTTAGCGTTGTTAATTTTTTGTTGATTTGTACTTATTACCGATATTGTGGCAGGGCACGTGTTGCAGCCGCTTGTGACCTTAAACAGTATTTCTTCCTTCCTTCACTGTTAATTTTTTTAAATTATGAAGCTAATTTTTAAAAATGTTATTTTATTTTTATGATTTCTAAACATTGCCTAGTGAACTGTAAAAATAGTAATGCTGAAAGAGCCAGTTTCTATTAATATTTTGACCAAAGTTACCAGCATAAATTCAAAAATAACCTAAACACATCAATTCAAAAAAAGCAAAACATTTATGTTCGTGTTCACACAGAATCGATAGTAAATACTCCTACACTTTTATCTATATTTATAGCAAAACTGATATCCTTTGCAATTGAGACAAAAGCCTTTTCATGAAAACCCATAAATAATATATTATAATCTCAGATTTATATATAACCTTCATTTTATACAAATATTTAAACTTTCAGTTTTCAAGCAAAAGGTAAAATAGAAATTCCTCGTTTTTGTATAAAAATCAAAAGATTGATGAATAAATATTACATTTTCTTACCTACGATTCCAGTAATAGAAGTTACAGCGGGAATTATAACATTCGCGCCGGGAGTTTGATCTATTTGCGTACAATTACTCCACTGCCCACAATCAAGTATCATGTTTGTGGCACACATTTCACCTGACCAACTGCTGTTTACCGGTGCCTCATCCATACCAGAGCAACATAAACGCAGCGTCTGTAAGCCCTGCACTGAGTCGAGTGAAAATGAAATCGCCCACGTTCACGTAATGATCTGACGCAATCAAATGATCACAGTTACTTTTTATGATTAAAAAAAAGATTATCACTTAATAAATACACAATGTATTCTTTATAACACAATTAAGTTATTTAAATCGAATTTGAAATTATTTATTTTTGTATTAATATAAATTTGAAGTGAAATTTCTAAGAAATTGTTGTTGCAAATTTAATTAGAAACAAAGCATTTTATATGAAAGCGGGTGGATGTATTCAGGGCGTTTCCTGAAGGAAATTGATATTGTAAATAATATATTTAGTAAATGATGTCATTAACTAAGTAATTAATCTGTAATTAAGGCTTAATTTGCATTGAAAATATTTTCCCTTCAAAATATAAGTCACAAAGTTAGAAATTAAATTTAAGATATGTTGAGCTGATTAATGAGGATTGTATTTATTTAATTTAATGCTGTAGAAGTGAAAGCATATTTTGAAATAAATAAAATTGCTATTGTATATGTTATATTTATATAATTCAAACTAGGTAATCTTAATGAACTATAAATTCAATTGGGATTAGGTTATGTCAAACTGTCAACAGTCATTTTAATCAAGTAATAAAGAAGTTTGTAGAAAACAAAACATATCTTATGACTTATGAATTCTATGTTAATTATAATATTGCAATTAACATAAAATTTATCTACACTTTTAGAAATAACAGTTGTATTTTAGATTTAGTTAAGATGAATGTTTGGTTGAAGTCTGGCTGGTTGTAATACACCAATGCATTAATGTGTTATTACAAGGTGTTTTTAATTGACGAGAGCAAGCATGGCAAGCGAGTGAGGCTTTTAATTAATGTTTTCGACATACTATGCCGTATGCCGTATATGCAGTTTTTCTATTGTTTAAAAATGTGGTGATATTTGAAATTAATGAAGGAAGCTTAAGAGAGTAGGCATAATTTGGAAGTGATTTGTCAAGGAACGGTCGGCATTGTTATGTGAAATAAAGTATAGGAAAATCATTACATATTGTTGAAACAAATGTTTGATAAATTGTTAATTGGTTGATTACTTATATTATTTTTGTGACCGGGGCAGCAGTATACCGCTGCTCCGGCCACTAGGAGGTTTGGCCAAGTCCCCGGGCATGTCCCAGCTTGTCGGGGCGCGTCCCCATCGCTAGCGTGACCACTTCCGGTCACGTGACGAGATACGGGAATGACGGGAATTGGCAGGAGAGGCGGGAAGAGGCCAGATTGTGACCAGACATGATAGAGGAAGGAGTGGTGTCTCGTCTCCTGATCTCCTGGTTCCAGCTGTGATCGTCCGTTGTTGCAACCCTGAAGGGATAATGGGTTGAAGGAAAGGAATGCTATATATTGCGGTAACCAATGTTTGATGGCCTTGGGGACGGTCAACCGTCCCCAGCCGCGGGCAGGTGTTTTCAGAGTAGATAAGGAGTTTTGGGGCAGGGATCGATTCGGTGATAATTTGGTATAATAAAGATGAGATCCGTGTCCTTTAGTCAGTCATTTATTCGTGACCCAGTTCACCGCCATTGAACCGACCCTGGATGGGCAAAGTGGTTGGAAACTGGTCACATTTTTATAACTAGCTAATTACCTGGGCTTCGCTCGGGCTTCGAAAAGGTATGTAATGGGAGACGAGGTTTAAACTTAATAAAATACACTTTATTTAGTTATAGATGTAGATTTAATTTGAATTGTTTTTAATATGAAATAATGAAATAAAAATTAAATACAGCATTTTTTAAAATTGTTTTATGAACCTATGCGGCCTATCTTATTATAAAGCAAATCGATAATAATATCATCCTCAGTCATATTAAGAGACCTAACAGAACCAAAGCTATTATTAAATAGTCTGTCAAATAATTGGGGGTCAATTAAATCGTTCTCGTCGACGTCAGATTCATCTTCTCTCTCTACTAAGGTTCCAGAAAGTACTTCAATGTCCTCGTCTGTCCACTTTTCCTTCGGTTTCAAAGACTCTTCATACAATAAATTCTCATCCACTCTGTCCATTTCTGCTCCATAATCAGTTTCAAAGACGTCCGGTAACAATTTGTCACGTTCTAAAGCTTCTTTGGTTATGTTCAACCAAAACAAATCTCCACAATCCGTTTCATCTCCACAATCCGTTTTTGCTCCACAATCCGTTTTTGTTCCATAATATTCTTCCATAATGTACTTATTAAACCAGTCGTCTTTTAATTTATCATCTTCATCCTCTTCTCTCTCTACTAATGTTCCGGAAAGTATTTCAGTTTCGTCTAACCACTCATTCGATTTCAAAGGCTGAATCGAATCTTTCTCATCGTCATCCATTTCCAGTCCGAAAAATTTTTCATTTAACCATTTGTCGTATAATTTCGGATCTTCAACCACACTCTCTACTACTGTTCCGGAACATTTTTCTATATCGTTTAATTCCGATAATTTAACAATAGTCGGACGTAACAAATCCTTTTTTGCTTCAATTAGCAATTTCTGATACATTTCCTGCTCTAGCATTCCTTTGCTGTCAAGAGCAGGTGCGGATTGTGTTTTTTCAAGGGACCGTTGGCGTAAATTTTGAAGGCAAGCCGTAATTGTCAGTTGTTTTTGTGAAGACGAAATTGGGGATTTTCCAACATTTCGCCTACTGGTTAATCGCTGCCTTTTTCGCCGTGGACTTGATTCGTGGGAAACGTCATCTTCGATCGCTGAAAAGGGTCGCTTTGATTTTGGCATTTTATATCTCGATTAATATTAATTAATACCGAATATTAGTTTTCGTCGAGATGTCGTTTTCTTCCTTGTACTTGTGGCAATTTGTTAGCTATAGTGATATCACTTAATCAGTCCCCCTTTTATACTCCTGGAATGGGGGGATAGAAGGATGACGTCACGTGTAGTAGCTACAGTCCCACGTGATTCTCGCGATACCGAATTTAAGCATCCTGTTTTAGTCAACTGAGTGACCATGGCCTCGATCTCAGCCGGTATTCGCGCGGACATCGAAAATTTATTACGAAAATTTCAAAAGACGAACAGCGTTCGATTCGAAGATTTTACCAACATTTGGAGAGAGATGAAATTTTCTTACATTTTCAGCGGCCACGAGAACGAAATGGAGCTCGTAAACTTCGTGGACGAATCTTTGATGGCGGCGTTGAGTAATTTACTTCCACCGCATTCTTTCCAGTGGAAAACGGGCGGTCTTTACCTTCTGTACTCGATATTCTTCAAACAACCGAACGTAACAAAAGCAACGATCCGCGTAACCGCAAACCAATGGAGAGAAATTGGTACTTTCGTGCACGAAGTTGTTGAACAACAACATCACGACGTCCATTTTATTTACTGCAAACTGCGACAAGCAAGTGCGTTTACGTTCGTCGCGTTTCCGAAACAAATGGCGCCATATCTCAAGCCTAAAATCGAAGATGGAAGTCGCTATTTTTTGGAGTCTACGGCGTTGAACGAAATGGTGGACGACGAGAATTTTTCGTCTTGGAAAGACATTCACAAAAACTACATGGAAACTAAAATGGAATTGTATTCGAACGATCCGTCGATGTCGATCGTTGAAGAAGACCTTTTTTCGGTTTTGGTAAAAAGAGTTGAGGACTTTGAACAGCTGCGGCTGAAAACCGTCGACAGATATCTCAACGAACAGGAAGTCGATCGTGTTGACGAGGAATCCGAGGAGGAAGACGTTGGAACTCGGAGAGGGAGGGCTAAGCGGGGCCACGTCAATAAGAAAGCGCGGACCGATAGGAGTAAATCGAGAGGCCGTGGGACGATCGATGGGGAACCTTCTGTTTTGTCTGCAGTGACAAATCGAACTAAAAAAAGCCGTCAAAGTAAGAAAGTGCCTACCGGTATGCCAAGACGCCATGGGATAGTTGATGGGGAATCTTCTGATTCGTCACCAGAAATGTAGCGCACGAAAGTGTGAGTATCAAGAGAACGCTTGTTTTCAATTGTGATGATACAAATTAAGTTTTGGATATTAAATTTTTCTAAAAGTATTTAATTATGGTGTTGGAATTGTGAATTAATTTTTCTAATCGAAAGTTTTTGTTTTTTAATGAAAATTTTATTTCTTTGAAATATTATCATTTTGACTAGATATAAAAATGCAAAACCTGAAATAAATTGGTATCTTAAAATTAGTGAGGAATTTAAATAATGCATAATGAGTTATTTATTTAAGATTCTTTTTCCAAACAATTTTCCAATTGGTCGATTTCTTCTATACTATCTTGCAGAATTCGTTCGAGTTTTTCCAGGTTTGAGAATATAGATTTATCAGCAGCAGCAGTCATTAGTACTAATCTTCCATGATATAACTAGTCTCACACATTAATACCTCCAAATCAAGGAAGGAAGGAAGGAATACTGCATAAGATCACAGACGGAGCAAAGTCCACGATGTCATAGCAACGACGATGATGACATCACTCAGTTGATTGTAGAGAAAGTTTTATCATCATATTTCAAAAATAACTCGGATGAAGTTTTAACAAGAAAAAAATAGAAATTATCTTTATTCCTGCAACGAGAATATAATACCATGTTCCGAACATAAACATGACGTCATAAATTGTACGAAAACAACTTTGGACAGTTTGTCGTGGCTGTGGAATTTTCCTTACCTTAACCTTCTTTATAAATGCGTTAATTGTTGAAGTTCACACAAATAACGCAAAAAGTCGAGTAAAAAACGCTTTTCTTTGTTCAAAATAGTTTCCTTTATTCAAGTTTCAAAAAAGGCTTAGTTCGTTCCCTTTGGGCAATGGCCCAAGAAAGAAACGTGCATAAAAACATTTCGGGGATCCCTCCTCACTCAATTGGAGTGAGGCAAGACAAGTTTAAGGGTCAGCTACGATCGATTGGCGATCGTAGCAGACGTGTGAGATCGACTGTTCAGATTAGGGTAAGATTATAAATGTGTTGCAATTTCGATCACAACGACGTTTAAGTATTTGTTGAGGAGTTTGAAGTCAAAGCTTCAAACCTGATGTTTTCTGTTGACTTCTACTCACTGTTCTCGGCTTCATGGCCTGGTCTGGTGTCTAGGGTTGTTTTTTTGTAGTTCCTGATGGGTTCGAGTTGCCACGATCCGCTGCTACCTTCGTAGACTGAGGCGGGCTGGCTGCAGGAACTTTTAGTGGTGATTCCTGGCCGAAAGTTGGTCGACGGGAATCCCGCGTTCGGTGCATCGTTCGTGGCAGGCGCTTCTCATGATAGCTGTTTAGCCCTAAACGAGGGTTAACCAGACAAGTTGCGTTCGCAACGGATCTGCAAACGTTCTCAACTGGAATGGGGGTGAATAAGCCCAAACATCTTTCGGGGGTCCCTCCTCACTCGATTGTATGCCGAGGCAAGATAAGTTTAAGGGTTGGCTATGATCGATTGGCGATCGTAGCGATCGTAGCAGACAGTGTGAAGTTTCCCGGGTCCCTCCGCACCTATCTGAGGCGCGGCAAGACTAGTACCTTTTGACGGGTCCCTCTATGCTGTCGTGATTCGTGGTTTCTTAACCCTCAGACGTGTATGAACATGCTTTAAATTTGCAATAACAGAGAATGGCCAGCGATGGCCAAAGAAAATGACAAGAGAAATCAAAGCAAATGAACAGTGTTTATTTAGGCTTTTTACACCCAAATGATAATAAAGGTTTACAGATTGAATTCTAACGTTGCGTTAGAATTCTGAGTACAAGGAGGTTTCTTCCTTTGCAGGTTGCCTAGGGGCTTGCTAAGTTGTTACCCACTTGTGGGCGAGAGGCTCAAAGGGCTCGGGCGTCACGAGTGCACTGCGTGTTGCAGCTTAGGTGCTTGTTGTGGCGTCCAGACACGGCCGACGAGATACCTCAGTCTTAGGTGTGTGGCAAAGGATCAATCCTCACCCAAATGTGGGGTGAGGCCAGACAGAGAAAAATGTCCCTCTGCATGCAATTGGCATGCAGCGAGACTCAAGATGGGGGTCCCTCCATAAAGCGATAGGCTTACGGCAAGCCGTGAAAACAGGGTCCCTCTGCACAACTGTGTGTGTGCAGCAAGACAAAGAAATCCTGTGTACAAGATGGGCGTACCTCGACCAAAATATACACAAGGTGTGACTAAGAATTCCAAAAGTAGCAAAACGTGCAAACCGAGGGTTGCTCTCACCTTATATACCATTTCACAGGATACAGGGAACACGAATGGCTAAGATTGGTCGATTCTCGCTAAGAGAATCGATTGGACCGTTCACGATACCTGGGATTGGTTGGATCCCCGGTATCCCTTCTGGGAGGAGCTTGCTAAAAGCTTGCCTTCAGAATTTACGCAAACGATCCGTTGAAAACACACAATCGGCACCTGCTCTTGACAGTAAAGGAATGTTAGAACAGGAAATGTATCACAAGTTGCTAATGGAAGCAAAAAAGGATTTGCTACGTGCAACGATTGTTCGAATGAAATCGGACAAAGAATTATTGGAATTAAAGGACAAAGAAAAATGTATCACGGCTAACAGAAACGGTGCAGAAATGGAAGAATCTCGGAATCTGTAAGGATTCAAAATCTGCATACAATTTCCCTCTTTTCACGGTGGAACAACTTCACCACACGACAACACCCTGGCGGCCCGTCATTGATCTCCGAGAATTAAACAATCACATCGATACAACAGCATATTGCATGCCAACAATCAACGAGAAGTCAAAGCATCAAACCTGAGGTTTTCTGTTGACTTCTACTCACTGTTCTCGGCTTCATGGCTTTGTCTGGTGTCTAGGGTTGTTTACTTCTAGTTCCTGATGGGTTCGAGTTGCCACGATCCGCTGCTACCTTCGTAGACTGACGCGGGCTAGTTGCAGGAACCTTTAGTGGTGATTCCTGGCCGAAAGTTGGTCGACGGGAATCCCGCGTTCGGTGCATCGTTGCGCGGCAGGCGCTTCTCAGGATGTCCGGTTAACCCTCGTTTAGGGCTAAACGGCTAAGTTGCGTTCGCATGGGTCTGCAAACGTTCTCAACTGGAATGGCCAAAAAGCTTTCGGGGGTCCCTCCTCACTCGATTGGATGCCGAGGCAAGACAAGTTTAAGGGTCAGCTATGATCGATTGGCGATCGTAGCAGACAGTGTGAGGTTTCCCAGGTCCCTCCGCACCGATGTGAGCTTTTGACGGGTCCCTCTATGCTGTCGTGACTCGTGGTTTCTTAACTCTCAGACGTGTATGAACACGCTTTAAATTTGCAATAACAGAGAATGGCCAGCGATGGCCAAAGAAAAAGACAAGAGAAATCAAGACAAATGAACAGTGTTTATTTAGGCTTTTTACACCCAAACGATAATAAAGGTTTACAGATCGAATTCTAACGTTGCGTTAAGCTAAGTTCACACTGCTGTTACTGTTTGCCGTTTGACTGCTGCCGCAATGCATTGTGGGACGGAATTCTGCTGCTCACATCC
>JAQIXT010002673.1:0-10117 GCA_034700445.1 Stenotaenia linearis | reverse complement strand
CAACACGACGTTCGCCAACATTGGGAATAATTCCTCTTCTATCAACGGTTCGAGTTGTTCTTCTGGTATTTCATTTAACAAGAAATACAAAATTTCAGGACATAGGTCTGGATCTGAGAACATTATTCTGGTCATTCTATTCCTTCCTTCGTCTCCTATTTTGCTCCAAAGGTATGGCACGGCAACATCGTTGTTATGGTTGACGGCTTCATAAAGAATTTCTTCGATATCGTCATCGGGAAAAACTTTTCCCTCCATATGAAACTTCCAGTAACCAAGGAAATAACTGTTCAGTGAAAAATGTCTCATTTGCAAGCGTTGGCTTAGACTGCCAGCTAATCGTACATAATCGGGATCAATATTCCTAACAATATTGTTTAAAAAAAACTGAATTGTTCTGTGTTTATCTATCGTTCCATACGGTGTCCAAAAGAATCTAGCTTTTTGTTTTGGCTTCTTCACTCTGAACAAGCTGGAACTGATTTGATGTAGGAAATTATATAATTGAATTACAATAGTTGTTTCAGCATATTCTACTTCGTCTCTTAGTTTCGGAGGAATCGCGAGGCCTTTTATGTTCTTGTTGACTGTGTTGGAAATTTCTGTCCAAATGTTTCTTGCATTGTCAGGATATAACACTTGATCAATAAAAATCGAAAGGATGTCACAATCATATTTACTCCAAAGCAAAATGGCGATTTTATTTGCTGCCATAACCTGTAACGTTGGGCAGGATTTCAAGTGTCTGATGCATGGTTTTATGAGCTCGAAGACTGACCTCGATGTGGCTTCATTCATTCTTAAAGATGATTACAACAATGTTTTCTTTTATGCTTATTTTCCTTTAAATAAACAGTTGTTCAGATAATGTTTTTTTCATCATATATTTCTCACCAAAATCTGATATTCTCAAAAATATTTTCTTAGTATCTCACTAAGACGAGATTCTCAGCTCTGCATCATGACTGCAGATATATTTGTGCTCCTATCATATGGTGCCATCTATTGGTAGAAACAATCATCAATCCAATGCTACCTATTGACAAAACCCAACATCAATTAACCAACAATAGCTTTCCATAACATTATATAGTAGCGATGTAAATTTTTAAACTAGCGCCAGCGTCTATAGCGGCACTAGTTAATTGCACAAAGCGCTAGCGCTAGCGGCCCTAGTAAATTTTATTAGCGCGCCCAACACTGAATATAAGTTAAGTTATTTTGTAATACAGTAAATAAATATAAAAAAATTTCAATACATCCTGTGATACCACAAATTAGTTGATATTTATATTACATTCTGAGTCAAACCTTTTTGATAAGGTTGTTCACAGAAAGCTCTGGGATTTATGTTAGCTTAGTAATACAAGATAAAATGAAAATAGATATCAATAAACTCTTTATAACTGATAAAAATAACATTTTCCATGTATATATATATATATACTAGCAAAGGTACCTGGTGCTGCCCGGGTGAACCAAAACACAAAACTGTACATTTAAATAAATATTTCTTGAGATTTAATAGGGATTCTGGCTCAAGACTTATCAGAAAAAATTTCCTGGGAATTATAGATTCCCATTTGCTGTCCATTAGGTCCCAGAAATTGGAATAGAGATTCCCAAGATTTCAGAACTGGCCCAATATTATGGAGGGTCGAATGTGACAAAATTAATCTGAGCAATGAACATTCAAGTTCAGCAGAGCTTAACATTAGAGCTCAACATGAAAGCTCAACATCAGAGCTCAACATCAAAGCTCAAAATTAGAACTCACCATTATTTTGTTCTTTATAGTTTATTTTTTAATTTTCACATTGTCAGGTGGCACTTCCGGTGCCACACCTTCGGACATGGCTAATCACATGACGTTCAACTCCTTCAAACCCTCCCAAACCAATTTGTGTATAAACCCAGTTTGATTGAAATAAAGCTAGTTCGGTTTCACAATTAAAACAGATCTCCTGCGTTCTCATTGCTTACACACATATATTTGTGCAATTTTTACTGAATTTCTAAGTTTCTAACAGAATTTTCTGCAACTCTTAACTTTCCACAAATTATTCTTAAATTTCTCTAATTTCTAATAAATTTTTGTTTCCAGTCTAATGTGGCAAATTTAATAGGTTTTTTTCATTAATAAATTGTTCACGTCTCATAAAGCTGTAGACACAAAGGATAAAAAATCTCACATTTAAACTCTTTTGGGATCATTTTAAACTATCTCAAAATTCATTATTGTTGATTTTAAAATAAGATGACAAACAAAAAATGCAAAAAATGCAAAAAACACTAAAAAATGCATGAAAAAAGATGGCTTCACTGTCTAGCATTAACGGATTGATGAGGGGAGATAAGAGACCATGGGGGTAATCTATGGGTTTGACAAGTTGCCCAGAATGTCCACCAGGTGATTGACAACATTAGTGTCATAAGGCAATTGAATTGAATTTATGTGACTTCACTATCGCATTAGAACGCATAGTTATTTAAATTGATTTTTTTTGGTTTTTTGGTTTTCTGTTTGTCATTTCGTTTTGTTGAAGAAGTTTTGGATTGCCAAGAGTCTATGGACAACACGCACACAATATATTAAGGAATTGAAATTCCAAAAAAATCAAAAACTTCAAAAATTGCAAATCTATCAAAATATGTAAATCACAGGAGCAAAATCTTTGTTTCAATTGCATTATTTCCTCGGTTAACACAAAATAAATTCCAAGACACATTTCTTGGCAATATTAAATCCAGGTAATTCAGGTATTTACTGCTTAGTACACAAATCGAGAAGAAAAAAATAATCTTTTGATATTTAAGGGCTAAAAGAGTGTAAATGATCACAAAGTAAACAAAAGTGATCACAAAGCCACTTTACTGAAGCTTAAAATTAAAATTGATCAAAAACGCATCACAGGCGAAGAATTAATTAAAAAAATTGTGTATTTTGTGTCAAAAATTTAAAAATTATATTTTATAATTTATATTAACACTTACCGTTGTTTCTTCGGTGGTTTCAATGCACATCACATTCACATCGCTAAAATCATCTAATTACGAAGTATCGCGTTGTGTATTATAAGAAATTAGGCCTAATTTCTTTCATACAATTATTGTAACACCTCACACAGTTTTCTCATCACCATTTAGTCAATTCATTCGATGTGTAACTTCGCGATCCTCGACGGTTTGTAAAATTTTCATCGGAAATTAAGTTTTTGTGAACTTCTTTACCAAATTAAAATTTTTCGGATGTAAAAATTTACTCATCGGTTCAGCAACTGCGAAATAAAAGCCACAAAATTATTTTAGAAAAGGTTAAACCGTAAAACGAATACCAAAGAGTGAGATTACTTATAAAAACATCGCGATGATCACCAAGCGATTCTCCCGCATTTTCAAACCGGAAACTCATCCCGCAGTTAATCGCAGTTTCATTAATGACGTAATCATTCAGTTTCCTATCTAACTTGGTTCCTAAAATTAAAATAAACATAAAAAAGGTAAATTATAAATGTACACCGTCATTTAGATCTTATTACGAAAATCCAAGTTGATTCTTTTATCAAACAGGTGGATTACGTCACTACCGGTATGAATTACCATCCTGAGTGAAACTGAAAAAACAATCATAATTATTTCACATTTCAATTTCTACTTTAGAGTTATTTTATCAACTTTTATTACTTTTTTATACTTTTTCCGGTCTTGACATCCGAGTTTTGTTGATTTTGAAAAATTCTTCACTTGGTGTTTGATGTCAGATGAAGAAAGAGAAGTTTTCATGACAACAAAAAAATTGAAAAAAAATTGTGTATATTATGCTAAAAAAGTACAAAAATGTAATTATATTTGAATTAAAACAATAAGCTGATTTTTCTGAAACATTACATTTTTATTTTAAGCATTTTTTTCAAACGCTTAATCTCGCTTTGAGAAAGCAAACACCAATTAAAAAACTTATCAAAGTCAACTTTTTCATTGACATGACCATACAAAATTCTTTCAATATTATTATAGGAACAAAATCTTTGCTTCAACTGCACCATTTCCTCTTTCGGTAAGTTACAAAACGAAAAAAAATCCTCAATCCCATTATTGATTAACAAATTATAAATTTTTTTCATTCCATACTCAGCGAATTGTCTCTTAAAACTAACTGCATCATCCACACCCAGCAAACACTCAAGAAAATCCATCCAAATTCCTGGATCACTTCCGATAACATTTTTAAAAATGACCGGCATCACTCGTTGCAGAAAAACCAATTTCTCATCCGAAGTCACCTCCTTCAAAATCTCAATCCAAACATCTGGATCCGTGAAACCCACATTATCAACTACAAACTTCAAATCATTGTCATCTCTTAATACTCCCAATCTCCATTGACTTGAACCAGTTTTCCACAACAACGAGAAAAATCTCGTAAAATAAATTCTTCCTACACATCGAAATAAAGCGAACTTCCTTAAAATCCATGTACGATGACAATCACCGAGACCAGCAAATAACTCTGTCGATAAAAAACATTTTGTCCACGGTTGATAAGAAAATATAACATGATCAAGAAATTTATATAAATTTAATTCATTGATCCACAATTCCAATTTCTCTTCCGGTATTCGCATTAACATAAAATATAACATATTGTCTGACGCTTTCCCGTTTCTTAGCATTTTTGTTACCACTCTGCTTCTTCCTTCATCTTCAATTTTTAGCCAAAAGTATGTTGCTGCTACAACATTACCCATTGTAAAAGCTTCGAAACAGTTTTTTTCAACATCGCTATATTTCAAATCCTTTCCATCCACAACTGACTTCCAGTAATCGTAAAATTCAGAGTCTACAGATGAATTGCTCCACATACGAGTAACCTCATCTTCCAAGCAGTATTCGCAAGCTATTTGCAAACGTTCGGTATTATTGTTTTCACTTTCACTGCAAACAGAAACAATATTTATAAAGTAGAAAATTGTTTTCTGTTTATCTAGGATTCCAAGTTGTGTAAAAAAAAATTGAATGTTTGCATCTGTTTTTCTAAAATCGATCGATGGATCCAGAAACAACAGAAATGCGAATAATTGTTGAAAAATTGTTGTAGCAGCGTAATCTAACTCGTTTCGTAGCATTCTGGAAATATTAAGGGTTTGTATGTTTGTGAAAATTTTTTTCGTAATTTGTTTCCATAGTTTTCTGCTGGAAGTACTTGAATGTAGGAACTCTTCGATATACGATTTGGTGATGTCATAATCATACTTCATACACAGAAAATAGGCTATTTTGTTGATAACCAGTTGCTGTAATGTTGGGAATGACGTCATTTGTCTGATGCAAGGCTTGATGACGTCAAATTGTGACCTTGGTATGGTTTCATTTTGAGAAATCTTGTTTTCATGTTCGTCTTCCATTTCAATAAGCAATTCTTTAGTCTATTTAATACAAAATACCATTAAATTAATTTTTGATACATTGTAGGTTAAAATCCTTACCAAATTAAAGAAATAAAGTTTCAGATCACACACGTTTTCATCTCATGTAACTCCCTATCCTACAGGGATGTCCAAACCAAATGTGGGTGGAGCTAAATGAAGATTTGTTACGTCACAGTGCTGCGTCATAATGGCGGATTGTATATATAAATGACGTCATGAGTGGCACCAAATTTGAAAAATTAATGTAGATTTGAAGAATCTTACTCATTTTAGTATAATTTTATTGGTTCGTAATAACATTTAATGTGGTGTTCGGACAATGATCAAGCATAACACCACATTCCAAATAAACAATTTAAAGCGTGTACATGCACACATTGTTAGCATGAGCAAATTTTTAGGTTAATTTGCTTATTGTGCGAAGTTAACGTGTCAGTTTACTAATTGTGTCATTTCACTTATTCATCTTCTGAGTCTTCCGAGTCTTCTGAGTCTTCTGAGTCTGTTAACCAACGTATCTTCAAGAGCTCAATCTCATCTTCCGACAACATACACCAAGTAAAAAATTTCTCATAATCAATTGTTTCGTCTACATATAGAATAATTTGTTTTAGGGTATCATAGGAACAAAACTGTTGCTTCATTTGGACCATTTCCTCGTCAGGTAAATTACAAAGATTAAAAAACACTTCAATTCCACCATTATATAACAAATGTCTAATATTTCGCATTCCATAGTCAGCCAATTGTCTCCTAAAACTAATCGTATCATCTAAATCCTGCAAAAATTCTTCAACAAAATCCACCACTTCTCTTCGCGAACAATCCGTGTAAATATTTTCAAAAAGGTATGGTATCACTCTTTCCAGAAACCTCAACTTTTCTTTAGATGTCACGTCCTTAAACATCTCATGGAAAACACAAGTCTCCGCACAGTACACATTATCAATCATAAACTTTGAAGTGATATTATCTCTTAATAACCCTAATCTCCACCGACTAGAACCAGTTCTCCACACCAACCTAAAAAATCTCATAGCATAACTTCTTACATGAGGAGGAAAAGTAAACAATGACTCAAAAAGCTTTATACGTTCATCGTCGAGAAGACTAGCGAACAACTCTTCTGACAAGAAACATTTTGACCAGTGTTGAATGGAGTATACAGCACATTCGAGAATGTCATACAAATCCTGTTCATTAATCCACGACTCCAATTGCTCTTCCGGTGTTCGCATCAATATAAAATAGAACAAGCTGGATGACAGGTGTCGTACTCCATGCATTTTTCTTATCATTCTATTCCTTCCTTCGTCTCCAATTTTGCTCCAAAAGTAAGTTGCAGGTATAATTTCACCGAACTTAAATGCTTCGTAAAAGGTTTCTTCGATGTCGCTGTCGGTCAAAGTCTTTCCCTCCATAACTGACTTCCAATAATGATAGAATTGACAGTCTACTAATGAACTGCTCCACCAACGAGACACTTCCGCTTCCAAGCAGAAGGCGCACGCTGTCTGTAAACCCTTAACATCATTGTTGTCACTGAAAGTATTTAAAATATAAGCGAATTGTTTTCTCATTATCCAATGATCCACATGATGTCAAAAAAAATTGAATGTTTGCATGAGCTTTCGTAACTATTTCCATATTAGAAGGACGGTATCTCAAATTTACTAACAAACTATACAATTGACGGTTCATTATTGATTCAGTGAACTCTATCTCTTCTCGTAAAACTTGAGGAATGTCGAGGCTTTGTATGGCCTTGTTTATTTCAACTGTAATTTGTTTCCATGCTTTTTTAGCACTATTATCATCTATGGCTTCGTATCGAGTGAGAGGACCGTCATTATGAAAATAACATTTAGTGACTTCCGAATCATGTTTCCTCCAAATGGAATAGGCGATTTTGGTAATTGTCAGGTCGAATAATGAAGGACATGCCGTCGTTTGCATTTGTATGATGCATGGTTTTAATACTTCAAAGTTTGACCTTGGTGTGGCTTCATTCATGATTCAGAGCTAGTAAGAAGAAATATATTGTCATGTAAATTCAGTTTGAATATTGTAAACCTCTCACCAACAGGTATTGAAATATTTTGTTCTTGTTTGGTATCTCTATCAAGTAGGTGTGAACAGTGCAGGAAGAGGAAGTTGTGATAAGTTGTCACGTTTTCCATTGTGTGGTGCTATCTCTTGGTTTATTTATGAAGTATAAATGACATCAAGAGTGATGCCAAATTTGAAAAAATAATGTGGATTTGAAGATGTAATGTTACTCATTTCAGTATAATTTTATTGGTTCTTAATAACATTTAATGCGGTGTTCAGGCAATGATTAATAAGAAATATAATGGGTTAATTATATTTTATTTTAACACACTTTTATAAATTAATAAATAGTTTCTTTCACTTTTTAACCTGACTGCTGCTCTGATCTTCTTCAAGCGATTAACTTCATCTTTCGACAACATACACCAAGAACAAAATTTGTCAAAATCAATTTTTTCATCATCCCACTTATACAAACTTCTTTTCACAGTATCATAAGAGCAAAACCGTTGCTTCAATTCTACCATTTCCACTTCCAATAAATTGCAAAAGTTAAAAAACTCTTCAATTCCATTATTATATAACAAATCATCGATATGTTCCATTCCATACTCAGCCAATTTTCTCTTAAAACCAATAGCATCTTCAACATCCTTCAAACATTCTTCAAGGAAATCCAACCACGTTCTTTGACTATCGATGTAAACAATATGTTTAAAGATGGCAGGTATCACTCTCTGCAGAAAACTCAATTTTTCTTCCAAAGTCAAAACTTTCAACATCTGGCGAAGAACATCGATCTCCGTACTATACACTTTACCAACTATATCATTTGAATTATAATCATCTCTCAATACTTCTAACTTCCATTGCATAGTACCAGTTCTCCACAACAAAGTAAAAAATTTCATGTGATAAATTCTCTCCCGACGAGAAAATGAGACCAACTCTTTTAAAAAACTCGTTCGATCAGCGTCGCAGAGAAAAGCAAACAACTCCGCTGACAAGAAACTCTTCGACCACGGTCGATAAGTCATAAAAACACATTGCAAAATCTTCAGCAAATTCTCTTCGATCCACAATTCCAGTTGTTCCTCTGGTATTTGTGTTAACATGAAATACAAAGTGTCAGTCCACAATTTTGGTTCCAAAAACATTTTTTTAATCATTCTATTTCTTCCTTCGTCTTCAATCTTGCACCAAAAGTATGTTGCAGCTACACCGTTGTTCTCCGTAAATGCTTTGAAAAATATTTCTTCAATACTGCTACGGTTGAAAGTCTTTTTCTTTATATAAGATTTCCAATATTTATAAGAAAAACTATTTACTCGAGAATCATTCCAGAAACGAAGCACTTCATCTTCCAAGCAGTAATCGCAAGCCATTTGTAACCGATAACAATCATTATTGGTGATGACATTGTTTAAAAGAAAGCAAATTGTTTTTTGTTTATCTATTGTTCCATGCGGTGTCCAAAAGAATCCAATGTTTTGATCGGTCTTCTTCAATGACATAAATTTGTAACGTCCGATTCGATGCAGGAAGTTGTGCAACTGAATTCTAACTGTTGTTTCCACATACTCTAATTCTTCGCATAGTTTCTGAGGAATTTTTAAGCTTTGAGCATTTGTGTTCACCAATGTTGTAACTTCTCCCCATAGTTTTCTAGAAGCAGGAATGTTCCATGCTATGAATTCTTCAGTGTAAACTTTTGAGATGATGCAATCATATTTCCTCCAAAGCAAAATGGCGATTTGGTTTAGAGCCAACTGCTCTAATGTAGGGCATGATGTCATTGACCTGATGCATGGCTTCATGAGAGTGAAAGCTGACCTTGATGTAGTAGTTTTGTTCATGTTTTAAAAGCTGAATATCAACTTTGATGTTTTTAAAATCTCATCAGGATTTTCTGTTATAAGTATGGACTGGGTTAGGATTTCAGCGGAAAGGTTGACGTTAAATCTAGCCGGGTTCCGGGAGATGGGTGGAGTTTCATCTGTGACGTCACTAAACATCACTGTAGCATGCCGGGAGCAATGACGTTATCAAACGCTACTCAAAATCATACGCACTATGATTTTACGTCAACCCAGAGGAAAAGTCATTGCCTGAACCAATAAGCACTCAATAACCATGCACTGAATTTGCTGCCAGAAATTCACCAAATCACCAATAGCTGATTTGAGTAACCATATTGCATAGTGCACAAATACTTTTTTAATCATGCCTACTCAGTAAAGGATCATTGAATTCTATTTTTTTATTTTTCAATACAATGCTATGAAGTTTACCCTGCTCAGGTTCTGCATAAAAAAGCTTACATAGAAATGCAACAATGATAAAGAGCAATAAATGATGAAACTATAATTAAAGCTTTAAACTTGCTGTCACTCGCTTGCTCATCAAAGGTGTAAGAATTAATAAAAATATAAACAAAACATGTCATTTATTTAAACCCAATTACACTTAAATCCAATTTCATATATTGCATATACAGGGTGGTAAAAAAAGTCCATTTCCCACCAATATTTCCAAAACAGCAACAGATATGAACCTGGAGATGATGGGGTTCAATAGGAAGTTGGGTGTGGCCAATTCAATGGCAATGTCAGATTTGACCTTGAACCTCAAGGTCA
>JAQIXT010002672.1:0-10117 GCA_034700445.1 Stenotaenia linearis | reverse complement strand
ATCACTTAGGTTCGGCAAACGTCAACATGCAGAGAACGAATCTGGTGTTGCGACTTCGGTCGCCGGAAGGATTCTCTGTGCAAGGCGTTTTCGTACCTTACCTTGTCACCTTGGATTGGTCACGTACTTCCGGTTTGGAGAGTACGGTTATGACCAATCCCCTAGCGGTGCGACAGACAGTGCCGACCGGTGGGTCACCGGCGGTCACAAGGAGAGCTCTGAAGCAAGTGGAAGTTTTAAGAGAAGTTGTGTACAATTGCAAGAAGAAGAAGAAGAAGAAATACTGCTACAATACAATTGCAAGAGTTGAAAACTGTTGATCAAGATAAAAATACAAACCTAAGTTAAATAGATCTATAAGTTTACAGACTTTAAATTTGGCTGTAGATTGCAAGTACATGCTATTTACAAAATAACTAACAACAGTAGCTTATAAAGATTTATTTATTTTTATTTAAAAACATGACAATGTGTTTTGAAAGTATAATATTTCATTATGATAAAATAACTTTTATACAAAAATATTTCCAAACATTTCATGGACGCAATAGTGATGGAGTTTTATACAATTAACACACTAAACTACATACTAAAAAATATAAAATTATAAAAAATGACATTAAGTTCAAGTCGTATAAAAATAGAAAAGAAATGTAGTGTGATTAAGTCTTAGAATGTTTGTTTCATTTCAATTTACATAAAATAAAGTGTAAAAAAATAACCTTCAGATCATTAATTACTTCTCTATAATTTCATTTTCGATTCCAATGCACAGAAAGATTGAGTTTTTGGTACCACAAATTGAAACCTCTATGGCAAATCTGATAACTCAAATCTTAATTTCAGCATAGTACAAAGCCTTTGACTAGAATTAAGGGCAACCAAAGAGAAAAATTAAAATTAATTGATTTTTATTTATTTTTTGTTTATGTCCTCAACTCCATCAAAGGCACAAAGGCACTGAAGCTCTTATTTTAGCATCACCAACATTATATATTAATTAATCAATAAAAAACAGAATAAAATTAAATACAAAACTTTAGAATGTGTAAATTTGGTCCCCGCTGCAGTACAATCAATAGCCCTCTTAGATTGAAGAAAATCATGACCAAGATAAGCATGGTAATGTCTCTGATCATAAGGCACGGGTTGTAACTGTTGTGCCGCATCTTGGAATATTAAATCATGATATGGAAATTCTGATTGAAACATCTGGAATTTAAATCCATCTTCGTATTTTGAGCCAAAAAACTGCTGAGCGTATAAAAACAAATTGATGTAGCTATCTATTTCCGTGGCATTATAAGGCCTAGCAACAAGTGCATTGGCCGGCACCCTGCCCAAATTGCATTCTCTGTACTCATTTACTGGTGCTCGAGAACCATCTCTGCATAGCAACTCGAAATCAACAGTCAACATGTTACGAGCCCACCACATTTTGTTCCGTCCGTCTGTGTTTTCAAACACTGTTGTATGCTTTACGAAAGCAATTTCGCCGCCACCTTCCACTAAGCATCGAAAGGCACCGGTGTATCCAAAGAAGTCTTCGTTGTGGTCTCGTTGGCAGAAATAGCCACTGGATCCATGGCATAAATCGCACATAGTATTTTGTTTCCAATTCGGATTATATTCCAACGATAAGGCTCCAGGAATGCAACTTTTCTCGAAAAATTCTGCTGCTGAATGCGCTCCATCACAGCCATGATTACGTAATCGTTCATTTTTCAATAGAAAACTAACTGGAACGACCCAACCAGCTGCCATGTCCATTCCAGTGTGGCATGTTCGTTTCCCTCTGACGAAAAGAAGATCTGAATCTTTATCATCAATTTTTGAGACAGCCACAGCATAGTAGTAAGGTCCATTCAGATTGTACCATTCAGACATAATTGGAATTAACTTGAAGTCTCTAAATGTAAAAAGTTCATTAGGAAAATATTGACATTTGCTTTTGTATTTCAGTTCTAAATACCATAATGCTAAAATATAAAAATTATTAGATTTTCTTTTGTGAAAATATATTTGTGAAAAGTTTCTAATATTTTTGCCATTTGATTGACTGAATTCATTTCTCTGATTTTCAGTGGATGATTCTGTATTTTATATCCAATAGTATAATTTAACTAATTTTACTAATATTTGTTTAATTTTTAAATCTAGCATTATGATATCAAGTTTATTTTTATCATTTTGCTTACTTTCCAGCAGTGTACACATCTCCAGCATCTAACACCGTTACATCAGCATTGCCTTGAGATATCAAAGCCATACACTCACGATGACTGTGTCCCTTAAAACACACTAACTCTGGTTGTAAAAGCTGAGCACGAAATGCTGTTTTCATTTTAATGCATTTTTCCATTTCCATTTCAGAAACGACGCATAACTTCATCAACCTTACTGGACACTGCCGTAATTCCATAATAGCATTCTGATAATTGCCTATTAAATATTAAATTTAATATTGTAACACTTTTCTAATATTAATACAGGTCGAACCTCGATATAACGAACTCGAAGGGACCTCAAATCTGTTCGCAATATCGAGAGTTCGTAATATCCGAATTTTTTAACAGTGAATGAATGGATAGGAATCCAACGAAACTTAAAAAAAATTCGTTAAAACGAGGAATTCACAATAAGCGAGTTCATAATAACGAGGTTACCCCTGTAAAATCATTTATAATACCTAAATATTCCATAAAAGTCTGTTTTTCAGGAGCCAGTAAATCCAATCTGGTTGCCGTGTCCGAAAAGAGAAGATTTCTCTGCTTTCCGTATTTACCAAACGATTGAAATATTGAAAATGGGAATTGTGATGGACCTGAAGGCAAATTTGGATGGGGCGCTGGCCCTTGTTGTAATGCTCCAAACAACCGCACGGATTCCTTGCAATCAATTCACTTATAAATAATAATCTTTTATAAATAAGTAAATACAAACCTCAAGGAAGGATTGGTATAAACTTCTCATTTCAGGCGGTTTTGCAGATGTGACCATAACAGCATGGCCAGGTACAACACCCCAGTGACAGTTTGCATAGTTATCAACAGTCGTTCTTCCTCCGACTGGACATAAAAGCTCATAATCTTCTTTTCGAAATCCACTGAATTGGTCAGATGCCATTTCGTCAACTGATGTGTGTTTAACAAATGCAATTTCACCACTTCCAGATGCGAGACAATTCATGGCACCAGCAAAACCAGAAAAGGGGTCTATTCCAGAGCCTTTTTTCTTTCCAACTCCAGCACATATTGCACAAAGATGGTTAGGATTATCTCCTACAAAATTAAAAAGAGAAATTTGAAATTTAAGTTTGCGCGTTACAATTATTTCTGAAGTTTTATTCTCCGCAAACTCTCTATTATGTCTTATAACTTATAAATTCCATGTTAATTATAAGACAAATTTATGTTTTATAATTTATAAATTTCATGTTAATTATAAGTTTTATTCTCTGCAAACTCTCTATTGTTGATTATAATAAGGTCAATAACTGGTTGAAGTGCATTAGTCAATTACAGGGAAGCCCTGAAATAGTTATCCTGGGATTGCAAGAGGCAAAATTTTTGCAAATGCAATAACTCATAAAATAATTAATGAATTACAATGAAATTAACAGAGAATAAACTTAACATAAATACAATAAAAGTCAGAAAATTTCAGATTTTTCTCTTCAATAGGAAAAAACTTTTCCTCTATGAGAAAATAGACGTTTACAAATGTAAACATTGTCAGTAATCAAACGGTTAAAAAAATCTCAAAATTTTGCCAGCAAAAAAATATTTACAAAACTTTTGAAAAAAAATTGTATTTTTTTGGAAATAATTTGCAGTAATTTGGCCAAATTATAATAAAATTTTTTACCAAACTAGAATAAAATTATTTTACAAAATTTTTTCAAACATTACCATTTTTTGTAAACATTTTTCATTTTTTTAAAAGCTAGGGTTCAGTGATTTTTTTCCACAAAATAAATTAAAACCTTTAACTTAATTACATATAATTATATAAACATGTTTGTTATAGTAGATTTGATTGCATTTCAATTCACTTTTTAAAATCATCACTTCTTAAAGCCTCAATTACAAAAACTATTTACCAGTAGGGTTGTGTTTGTCTACAAATGCATTCGAAGCACAACTCGGCCCCAAAAAATTTGCCACAGACTTCAAATGGTTATTACAATCAACTATTGGCATCACTCCACTCCGAATAAATGCATTAACTGGTAAAACCCATCCAGCCATCTGCCCAACACTCGTGAAACACGCTCTCCGACCCCGCAGCTGACCAATCGAACGAATATCGGACGTCCTCTTTACAACAGCCACAGCATAATAACGACTCGCAGCAGCTGAAACAAAACTTTACATCAGAAATCAAAAACAAACAAATTTTAATAAAACCTTACAAGTTCCGTAACGTTCAACCATGATGGGAACCAAACTGTGATATCTGCCTGCATAAAACACTTCTCCTGGATCCAATGTGACCAAATCAGCTTCATCGTCATCTAATAATGTAAAACAATCATCCTTGCTTTTCGTTTCGGTGCATGTCAAATTCATAGGGAATTGTCTGCTCAACGTTACAGCACGTGACCAGTCTTCACATTTTGCTCTTTCATATTTTCCCACTGCACACCATCGTATTTCATTTGTTCGGTATTTAACTTGACCTGAAATACATTAAGGTACCATTTTATGTGTTTGATGAATCACACATTTGTACTCATAGGTAAAAATCAAGTTTTGAATTGTTTAAATTTACACATTTTGAAGTAAATAAAGTTAAGATATTTAAAAAAGTCTATTTACCATTATATTGTGCGATAAAAATAATCAGATGTGATAAAATAAGATATATATAAAACATTTTTTCATCAGGGAATGGCAAGGTGTTTAGTCAGAGTTGTTCGTTTACTTTGATCAAAGCGACACCTGTTGGAGTAATTACATAAAGAGTTAACTGCAGATCTAAATTTTTAAATTTGATCTAAGTATAACTGCGAATAAATTAAGATAAATTTTAGAACAAAACTTTATCTTGTTTAAAACTGAAAATAGAAATAACTGATAATTATTAGGTTTTACCTTGGATTTTACATTGAAAAATCACTGGGTATCGGTCTGTTAGTAGACAAACAGGTGCAAAGGGTGCAAGGCAAAGAGGCATGGCAGGTAGTTCGTGTAGCAAATGGTTAATGGAATGTTAAGTTAATATTTAAGTATTTGAATTGATTTTAGAAGATTCATATTAGTTTTAATGTACTATATTTGACTATGTCTAGTAAAACATTGCTGGAAATATTTTGAAGCTAAGCCAAAGAAACAAAAGGTGTGGCGAGTTGCCTGGAGGGCAAAAGGTGACAATTGCTAATTGGTTTGACATATTTTCTACTTTTGACCTTTGTAAATAGACATGTTTTATGTAGAGCAGAATATTTATAAATAAATACATGAAACTTTAATTTCTAAGCAATTTTTAACTGAATTAAATCTATGCTTCATCTTCAATTTTATTCAATAAAACTTACATTTTAAATAAAGTTCCTGTTATTTTCCTTTTAGCTCTTCCAATAGGGGTGTGCGATATTGCGATATTTCAAAAATATTGCAATGCGATATATTGCACTTTCAATATATCGCAATATTGCCAGGAGGGGAAACCCATCTCTCTACCTCCTCGTGGTTCCCCCTGGGTACTTCACCTTGTGTGATGCCAAAGAGAGCTCTGGTATTGACTTGTGTTAAGTCTTGTCTTGTGTCTTCTTGTGTGGGAAATAAATTTGTTTTGTTTCATTTGGTTGGGGTTTATTTTTAAATTGGTGTCTATGCAGTTTGGTTTCCTTTCCTTGTGTTTAGTAAAAGGCTTTTTCTTTGGAAGAAAAGGGAAAGCACGGTATTTTCTCCCAACTTGTTGGCCGTGAGTGGAGACCTGTGTTGGTGAAAAAGAGGATCCTGGTGACTGAGGGAAGCTTTTCCTGCGGGATAGGTTGACCAATATATTGCTTTGGCCCCAGCTTCACCTAAACAGGTGTGCATGCTCAGCCCTCTGCGTGCTCAATCGGCTGGTATCTGTTGCTTGGAGGTAACTGGTGATGTTCCAGCAACCGGACCAGACAGTGGCTCACTTCTCCTATAGAGTTGTGGATTCAGTGTGTTGCTGGCGACTTCAGTGGCTGGTTCATTCTGCTGGGTATGTAATTAGCATATCATTCCTGGTTGGCTCCCTGATATAGTGAAGAAGAAGAAGAAGAAATACTGCCAACTCCAGGCAAGCTGCCATAAACCTCTCAAGACTTGCTGGATTGGTTGACAAATGTCAAGAGCAGTCACAGGAAAACATCTTGCAGCATTGTGAGTTTGATCCTTGTATTGAGGGTTGAAGAAAAGTAGAAGGAAGGAAGGAAGAAATACTGCTTAAGGTCACAAGCGGCTACAAAGGCCATACGTGACCTGCCACAAAATCAGTAACAAGCACAAATCAACACAATGTTAACAACGCCTCTATCCAACAAATACGAATGAAACAGATAAGCCAGCAAAAACAACTGAACCAACACATTCATACACCCACAGAACCTCACCCCCCAAAACATTCAAATAAGACCAAAAGACCCAGAAATCTTAAGGAACCTAAAAGCAGGTGTCATATCAGCACAGTCATTTATAATGTCCAAAGACCATAAAACAACACAACCAAAACATTGAAGTCTAAAATGCTGATAAACAGAACACTCCTAAAGGACGTGACACAAAGTCATCTCAACATTATCACGAGAGCAAACAGGAGGCAAATCCCCCAATTTTGTAATTATTTTCTAAGTAGAAAAAAAAAACAGTTTTTTCTATTTCAAGTTAATACTTAGCTTCGAAAATAAGTTATTTTTGACGCTAGCTAATTAAGCTTGTACTATTAATTAATTTTTAATTTTTTAATTACTGTAGCTGCATAAGTGGTTTCACTTGCAATGTTTTTTTTAAAAAAATACAGCGCAAGAGCTTGACCAAATTGTCAATGTGAAGAATTCTGTCATCCAGAGATCAGGGTGTTTGGAAGATGTATTGAACTAAGAAGTTTTGCACCAAACCATTGATTCATTTATTCCGACTTGGGAGTGAGTGTAAATTTGCATTCAGTAGCTTGTATACGATATCAGTTTGTAGTCTCAAGATGTAGTTGAGGTTAAGGCCATTCCATTCAGGCGAAATGGCACACTATTGCATCCAAGGCAATTTATCTTAACTTTTGATTCAACTCATCTATCGAGTGTTACAATTGGGTGTGGCCATATATACCCAAACACTTAATGGATTCGATATATGGCCAAGTGTTAGTGTTTTGGCCATTCACAGAATTCTTGTAAGGGCTCGGTTGTTTGTGGTTAGTGTGGAAGGAAGGGTCATGAGATGCAAGAGTGCAATTTGTCGGTCAGTAAGTGTGAAAATTATGAAGATCATGTGACATCTCGTGATTGCTGTCAGCATTGTTTTGTTGTGAGTTACAGAAAGAAAGGAAGAAATACTGTTTAAGATTCTGCACATGATTAATAATATAGGGTGTCATTTCTTGGGGTTGCAATAAAAGGTAGTGGTTAAGAGCTTTCATTCTATGGGCACGCAGATAGTCTGATGCTTGTGCACTTGGCCGTGTGGTGAATTGTCATACAGATGATCCTGTAGTTATTAGCCGTCGCACGACTTCGTCGGCTGCGCCTGAAGATATGCGCAGGGCCGCCGTCCCAGGCCATCGTCGACGGATGCTGCGGGTCGGCCAGAAACAGATGACGGGCCTTGCCGGGCCGTCAGCTGTTGTCTCGCCACGGGCGCCTCCAACTCCAACTCCTCCAACTTCCAGGACACTTGACGTTGCTGGGCAGTCCGGTGTAGTAAGTTATTTTTTTATCTAGTTTTTTTTTAATTTGTTAATTTATTTATTTATTTTATTTATTCATTTCAGACTTGTAGCAGGGCTTCAAACATAAGATCCAGTCTTTGCACAAACGATCCAGACAAGAGGAAAAAATCTATAAGGACCCTTACAAACACTGGCAGAAAATCCATGGGATAAAAAGGAAGTGCAGCAAAGCGAGGGATCTCCTTAAAGCGCAGAGGAAGCCGGCTGAGCTGCGAGCAGTAAGCGCGATAAAAATGCAAATGTAATTGATTGATTGATTAATCCCCAGAAATTTATGAGAAAGAAAGAAACAGTATGAAGAGGTACAAGAACGACAAGTAAAAGATTACGACCAACTTCGTGCAGCAGAACTACCAGAAGAAAAAAAAATTGAAAATAAATTCAAAAAAATTTTTTTTCTTCAAATAATTGATCGATCTGTACTTGGGCAAAAAGAAGTGACTTTGACAAAAAGAATTGTGTTTCATAATCTTGTAAATTTGAAAAATTATTGTCAGCATGTTGGGTAATTACCAGTGAAATTGTATGTTTTAAAGATGGCCCAGTGCAATAGGCAAAATAAAACCAAGAAAAGCCATTTCTGTAAAGTTGTGATTCCTTATACCATTTTGTTGTATTATTTGCACTTAAGTTTGTTTATTGTGGATTAGTGATTTGGTTTTCGGTATTTTTGGTTTTGTTTGGGTTTTTATTTGCTTTGTTTGTGTAATTTATATTTTATCTTGTTTTTTTTTCTTTTCTGGTTTTGTTTTGGGTATTTTTGCTTTAGTTTTGTTACCCTTTTTTATTTTCTTGGTTTAGATAGTGCAAGTAAATTATATTGTCGTGTGAAAGAGAGAAAGAAATACCACTTATGGTCACAAGCGGCTACAAACTCATGTGACCTGCCACATCATAATATTTCTTGTTATTGATGAGCTTCCTGCGATGGATGATGTGGTTGAGATAAAAGGCCATACATGAATTATGCTCCTGTGGTTAAGACTTTTCGGTCTATTGGTACTCAGAGTCGGGTGTAAGTGCAGATGAAGAAGAAATTGTGCCTCCTCTTCCTCCTCAGCCACAGGCAGTTATGGGTAGAGAGTTGAGTAGGGGTTTTGATGCGTGTTTGAGTCCTGACTTGCATGCTCCTTTGGTTGACAATGGTAATAATGTGATAATGTTGTGGGTAGTCTGGGGGAAGTATCACGATGATATCATTACTGAACCAACTGCAATCTTCATTAAAGAAATGGAAAGAAGAAGAAGAAATACTGCTTAAGGTCACAAGTGGCTACAAAGGCCATACATGACCTGCAAGTGTGGCCAAGGCCTTTTCATCATGACTCAAGTGTGCACCGTTCACAGACTATGGATCAGACGTAAGTATGATTGAAGAGTTGGATGGAAAAAATAGTGCTTATATGGTCAAGCAGTGCAGAAATTACAGCTTCTGCCAAGCAGAAATTTCCCACGTACTCTTGGAGGTAACCAAAGTAATATTTTCAATATTATCGAATTAAATTATTTTTCAGTACAAGAACTGTACAACGTCGGCTGAAATATTTTCATATCACCAGATATGATTATTCAATCCCATTGTATAAAGTTGTGGATGCAGTAAAGAAAGAAATCCCTGCTTAGACCTGCTTTTTTCATGACTATGAAATCGTAATATCTTGTTCAGTAGAAGGAATGCAACAATCTGACAAAGTTTCAATTCATTTGTCTCAACTACTTCTTAATTCTGCAGTTCCACTGTTATGGTCAGAATTATATAAGTACAATGACTATGAAATTGTACTGGCCTGAACTGATAAAAAGATGGAAACAACGTCAACACCTGAAGAAGAAGAAGAAATACTGCTTAAGGTCACAAGAGGCTACAAAGGCCATACGCGACCTGATCAACACCTGATTCACTTGTTATGGCGACGCTGGACTAAAGAGTACATTACATCCTTACGATAATATAAGGAAATTGGGAGAACAGCTGTTACAAAAAGATCATCTCTTATATCAGTTTTCAGGAAGGAAGAAGAAATACTGCTTAAGGTCACAAGCTGCTACAAAGGCCATAGGTGACCTGCCACAAAATCAGTAATAAACACAAAGCAACAAAAGGTTAACAATGCCAAGACTCCAAGAAAATACGAATGAAACAGACAATCCAGCAAAAACAAATCAACCAACACATTCACACACCCCCCGGGGG